>VZTO01018893.1:85069-115273 GCA_013400615.1 Syrrhaptes paradoxus
GTAGAGGGGGAGGAGAACCTCTCTTGACCTACTGACCACCCCCCTTCTGATACACCCCAGGATGCCATTGGCGTTCTTGGCCACGAGGGCACAGTGCTGGCTCATGGTCATCCTGCTGTCCACCAGGACCCCCAGGTCCCTCTCCCCTACACTACTCTCCAACAGTTCCGTACCCAACTTATACTGGAACCTGGAGTTGTTCTAAGTTTCTACCTATAGCTTTCAAGAAAAACAAAATTCGATGACTTCTGTGCATTGTAGATCTTACTTTAATTAATGTAGTCCTCAAAAGCAACAGACATGTGACAGTTACCTGTTTACTAAATGTATCCCAACAGCTGTCCTCATATAACAGTATGGGTTGAACGGAAATCAACAAAAGCCTGGGCTACTTCCACAAACTCTGAGCCGGAGGTGACAATTTGCTCCCCCTTTGTACTGAGGAGTCAATACAAGCTACCCGACTTTAAGGACATCCTGACAGCTTTTACTTTGGCATATGAGGTTTTATTATATTCTTGCCTACATCTTTATTGTTATTCAAGCATTATCTTCTATATTGCTCTAAAATGATGAAATGCTATCATGTAGATTTAATAGTTGCACTTATCTGGTAATTCTCTCTTAAAGTTTCAGTCTTGGTTTCTTGTAGTCAAAGTCTTAAACTGCATAATAAACACCCCAAATTAATTGCAGTTTAATAACCTATTGTATTGTTACTGAGTTGTAATCTTGACAGTTATGCTGAGCTCTTTAAACCTTCCATTTTTTCAAGAGGGGAAAGCCATTTTACATATCTGTAGTTGTCACATAAAGTAAAGGCAAACCTGAAACATGCTGGTTAATGCGGGTGCAGACATTACAAAGCTGAAAAACTGATGAGTTTTCCTATAAAACTCTCTATAAATTTGCGTATATCGTTATCCTGGAAGGACAAACAGCAAGATCCTGCTAGGCTAACTGATAGATTTAATGCAGGTGAAGACATGAAGAGAAACTCTAGTTTACAAAGAGAAAAATCCTTTTTTGAAAATGTGGTGGAAGTTTTGCCAAACTAGTTACTGTAATATTCATGATCGCTATTTATTTCAGCATTCAATCTGTAATTATGTAGTCTGAGTCACATTGTAGGGCTGTACCATACAGTCTGCAAAGAAAGGGTCTTATATATTGTTACACTTCATTGAAGTCTGGTCCAAATTCAGCTACATTGCTATCCTATAATAATTTGAAGATAATCACAACATTATTTTGACTTCTCTTGATGTAGTTTCCTCATAGACCAAAAGAAAAAAAACACTAGTTATAATTCTGCTGCATAATACCCCAAATCAGAGGTAACACTGTGCCACTTGTGGTAGATTTCTCAAGTTGCTCTAGCTTTAGAATAAAAAATGTGTGCACCTGTACATACTATGCAGAATCCAGAGACATTTCACAGGAAATAATAATTGAAGTACAGTATTAAGATATGACATTCACACAATTTGGAAAGGTTCAGCACAGAGCTTGAAGTTAAAACTTTGACTTCACGTTTTTTGATACAAGTACTGATACATGTATGAGCAATCCATTTCTTACTCCCTGTAAAATCTCCCCCACTACCAGACTTGTCACTGTTTTAATGGCCACCTATACTGTTCTATACAAGCACAACCAAGTTCACTTCTCAAGATATTTCCAAGCCACTACTTTTTCTCTTGCCTTATGATGGGTAAATGATGTATGAACCAGCTCATTAAAAAAATATTTTTAATGCGGTTGCTAAATCCAATATCAGTTTTCTTCTTCAGCCTCAGGCCTTTTTTTTTTCTTTTTCTTTTTTTTTTCTTTTCCACATGAAAAAGGATCTTTAGAGTCCAGCACTGTATAATGAACAACATAAGCAGTGGCAGGATTATCATACATTCATTGGTATAATAATAATAATGTTTCCTGAATGTTTCAGGAATTTGTTTTAGCCTCAGATTAGTCAAAGTACCTCTGTCAATATTTAATCTGTATTGACTTGTGGCTTGATTACAATGCATAATGCTGACCACATCAATCTTCCCGTAAAGCCTGTCTTCTGCTTCTGACAAAACTATTGATACATTTGATTCATCTTGACATTGTAAAGCTGAAAAAATGCTGAGATTTTCACTCTCTATAAATTTGAGCATATTATTAACCTGAAAGTATACATAGCAACATCCTGCTAGGTTAACTGCAGCTTCTGTTTGTCTTTCTTTGTTTCAAATGCAAAAATTAAACAAAACAATAGCAAACATAAAAACCCACTTAAGAGTCTAGAAATAGGCTTTAAATTTTATCTTCTCTTGTGAACAACTTCTCCTTCCTCACAGAAACCTGAAGTAAACATATAAAACCTCAAAGACTTCTATTACTTTTTCTGGTGTTAAACAATTATTCCCAGCAAAACATCTTGGTGTATGCTTAACTTTGTTTATGAAGTCCTTTCTGCAGAGGTACATGTTTAGGTGCTAAAAGCTTTTATTGACCTATGCCCAAGATTACTTACTTGTTTATAATCTAAAGTATTATAAATTGATATACTAGTTTGTTCACTTGTTGTTAAAAGGAAAACATATACTCCCAATGATAGAAATGCACTTGTGAATTTTATCCATATTTTGTTTGCCCTTTAGGGGTTTGATCTCTCAATACAGTTAATTTGTATCAAAAATAACACACACTCATGTGAATATCAAATCACACAGCTCATCAGAATATCTCTGTTCTAGGGTTTGATTCAGGACGTTAGTAGCTGGGGAGCAGGTGGGGTAGTCTGAAAAATACTAAAACCTATTGTACACAGGTATTAAATGCAGAACTGATTTTTTGGAAGACACATAAATTCAAAAGGCAACAGGTTAAAACAAATAGGAGACAATGAACTTGCTGTCACAAGACATATTTGAAACAAATGTCTCAGACTTAAACCAGAAGATTTAGTTGCATCTTATGTATTTACCCTTACAGAAACAATATTCAAATCTATGGCAACTTCTGGTTAAAAGAGCCATACATTAAAAAAAATGCATCTCCGTAAGTGGCTCCATGCAAGTTCTGCTGTAGCAGATGCATGTAAAAGTTCTGGCAGAACAAAGATGAACTGGTATATTTATCAGTTTTGAACAGTCATAAATGGATAAGCATCTGCTCTGCTACTTTCTATACAATTTTGCTTTGAAAGCATAAGAGCAGATTACAGTCACAAAAATGCTTCGTATTCACTACCTCATTCTGTGGCAGGTTCTAGAAACTTACTGCAATGCACAAAATCAAATACAAATAACTCTTAAGGACCAAATATTAGATTTCTGAAAGTGACTCTGGAGTACAATTATTGTTACTTATTAAATGTGTACTGCTTGATGTTCACTTTTAGGTAGCCTTTTTCTAGCAATCAGTTCTCTTTTGGCTGACATCCTATATAATTCCATTCATCAACTCAGATGCGATTGCTCATATGTCAACACAAAAATGAAAACTGTACTTGGCCCGAAATGTCAACAGGACAGATCACCAACTAGTCCAGATCAACTCTGACTAACCATTTTTGTGTTATATTAGCTCAGAAGCTGTCTCCTATTTTTGCATTTCATTTGATTATTTACTCACTTGAGAGTAGTGATTACACCGGCCTGAGCAGATTTCTAGATAGCATTGCATATTTATTGAGGGTCTGAAATTAGTAATATATAACAATGACACTTCATTGTTGCATTATCTGCAATATTTATTTTTCTTCAGTAAACAAAGACAAAATTTAAAAACAGTGTTTGTAAAGTCAATCTTATTACTATAATGATGATTTCTTGTCTGCTGGCTTGATTTCTAGTTTAGACAACAGACAAAATGCTCTGACGTGTTAATACTTTTTGTTTTCACAGTTTACTATAAGAATGATCAGTATAAAGAATCTGTCCGTATAAAAATTCAAGGTGTGGCTTATTTGTACCTACCTGATTCATTTCCTGAATTGTTAAGAAATCTTTTTCTTTACACTGTCCATATTCTGCTGCTTTTAGACTTGTGACTAGTTATGCCTGTGTCTACACATCCATGGAGATACAAAGATCTTTAGAGGAAGCACAACAGTACAAAGAGAAACAAAAGACAGTACATAAAATCTGTGACTATAACAACATAACAGCAAAAGGTTCGTATGTAAAGATGACAGTAAACTGTTGCCATCTGCTAATCCAAAGAAATTAGAAACTGCATATTCTTACTGTTTTATAGAACTAAATGCTGTAGTCTAGCCCTCAGGGGTAGGCTGTCTGGACATTTTCACATGTGGGTTTTTCCATCTGTACTTTGTTAGCTTGTTCCTTTTTAATGTCGTGAAGAGAGCTCTACATAGAAAGAAAAAACTCCTTGTAGAAGTTGGGTTGAAAGTGCCCTGGAAGCACATTTTGGGATGTCAAATGCCAAACAAAGTTTTTCTCCATCAGCAGCATGAAGCAAGGGTCCACTTCTGTATTTCTGTAAATCTCCACTTCTTTTCTAAACATGATGACTAATGATCCCAGGTTGCGTCTGAAGCTAGTAGCAGACCAGACTACCAAAAGTCCATTCTGAAATACACAAGCACAAGAATATGATGAATTCCTCACCTGGCTATATTCAGACACATCTTTGGCATCTAAGAAAGAGTGACATCCCAACATCTCAGACTAGAAAAGATTTTGCTCCACATAGAGGGATCCTCTGATTCATGATGAAGCTACGTTTAAAAAATATGTGGCATTACTGGAGAAATGTCTCACTCAGGATGAAGACTCAGGCCTAGACACTTCTCTTGCAGGACAGTCAGATTATCCTCACACTGCAGCAAGCAAAAAAATTAATTGCAGACCCAGCTTATTTTGAAAACAACTCATAGAAAACCCACAAAGAAATAATAGTTGTTATCAAAGTGACAGACTTCATACATAACAGCTATTAGAGTAAGTAGCTACTTATTTCCATGGTATGACACGAAACATGTAGGTGATGACAAATAGTTTACACAGTGAATGCACTGTTGTATCACTAGCTCTGGGTAAATAATCGATGAGTGTGAAAAGCATCTCCTCTTGGTGAGAGATTTCCAAAAATCTAGTGCAGGGTAGACTACACCAGGGGCAAATCTATGGTTGACCATTATGAAAACTTTTATTAGGACTTATTGACCTGGATGAGGGGATTGAGTGACCTGGATGAGGGGATTGAGTGACCTGGATGAGGGGACTGACTTGACCTGGATGATGGGATTGAGTGCTCCCTCATTAAGTTTGCTGATGACACCAAATTGAGAGGGTGTGCTGATCTCCTTGAGGGTAGGGAGGCTGTGCAGAGGGATCTGGACAGGCTGGACCTATGGGTTGAGGCCAGTAGTATGAGGTTCAGTAAAGCCAAGTGCCGGGTCCTGCACTTTGGTCACAACAACCCCCTGCAACGCTACAGGCTCGGGGGAGAGTGGTTGGAAAGCTGCCCAGCAGAGAGAGACCTGGGGGTGCTGGTCAACAGCCGGCTGAACATGAGCCAGCAGTGTGCCCAGGTGGCCAAGAAGGCCAAGAGCATCCTGGCCTGTATCAGGAATAGTGTGGCCAGCAGGACTAGGGAAGTGATTGTGCCCCTGTACTTGGCACTGGTGAGGCCACACCTTGAANGATCAGGCATTGGAACAGGCTGCCCAGGGAAGTGGTGGAGTCATCATCCCTAGAGGTGTTCAAGAAACATGTAGATGTGGTGCTTAAGGACATGGTTTAGTGAGTTAGGTGGTGTTGGGTTGGACTTGATGATCATTGAGGTCTTTTCCAAGTTTAATAATTCTATGATTCTATGATTTCTGTAAGAGAAAATGCATCTTCTTTAGTGCTGGAATATATTAATCCTGGTCTAGAGTAGCTCCAAGAGAAACAAAAAAACATGGTTTAATAAACAATGAAGGAAGTCAGGAATATTTAAGTAGAATTTCCATCTTTTTGAACTTGAAAAAAGTAACTTCACTATAATCAACTGTTAATAAGGCATTTAAAATAGAGTGCAACCCTATTCTTGCTTAAGTTAATGGCAAAGTTACCTTGTCATCCATAGAGTTTAATTTTCTCTTCAAAATTTATTGTCCCATGTTCCCTGAATGTGTTGTGAACTATGTATTCTGGAAAAGATGACTATATCTCCTGGTAATTCATTATTACTACAGTATGCAAATCTCACATAGCCAGTCAACACACTACTTGTTTTAAGATATCTTCATGAGGTTAAGGCTGAAAATTCACTGCAGCTCTCAAACAGGTATTCATTGTGTCTAAAGATTTTTCTGGAGCTTGATCTTATACTTCGGGAACAGTGTCAAGAACAGTGAAAACAGGAGAGGGTCTTTCTGGAGCTTTTTTCTACATTCTCCTTATAATGCTACTGTTCTCTGAACCTCAGGAACACAGACATTTGGCACTGTCCATTGATGAAGTAGCAAAACACCTCCTATTCCAGGCAAAAGAATTAAATTTTAAAGTGCTAACTACTTAGGAGTATATGGAAAAAATAGGAAGAATGTAATTTAGTTTAACTCAATTATTTGTTTTACAAATATATGAATGCAACAGAAATATATATAACAATATAATCTTCACAATTTCACACTGTAATTGTGAAATACTATTTTTAAAATAAAACATATCCTCTAAATTAAGGGTTTCTGCTTATCAGTACACTGCTGTGTCCAATTTGCATAAAGGAGCCATTTATGCCAGTGTCATCTCAATTGTTGATGATCTACTTTTTTTCTTGCGGATTATCAATTTAAACCATTTGAATACACATCAGTTCACTGTGACATTCTTAACTTCTGTTTCAATGTCATAAATGCATTTGGCAAAATGTTCTCCGAGGAATGCACTTTTATTTGCAGCCAGAAGGAACATCTGCATGCACAGGGTGGGCTCATGCAACATACAGGTGTCTGAGAAAGCCCAGACTTTGGGGACAGATGATCTGGTGTGAATATGACCTGGAGTAGAAAGACTCTGAGAAGCTGGTGAGAGGGCATCCTTTTTTACTCATATCTGTTGAGATGGGAGAGGGAAGGCAAAGGGTATCCGGTTTCAATACAGACAGTGCTGGCTAAAATACTCAAAGCATGAGATAAGATTCAGTCTGAGATGGCACGTGGGTGAATGCACAAGCACTGGCAGCACAACACACACTTGAAATTATGATATTTGTTTGTTTTTAGAAGATTCTGGAACTTAAATAAAGAATTATCCAAAACCTACTTAGACCAAAAAGGATGTTTCCAAGGAAAAGGAACAGAATTATTCATCATAATCCCTCCATACAGAAGGGTCCAATGAATAGAATAGAATAGAATAGAATAGAATAGAATAGAATAGAATAGAATAGAATGACTATTTCATTTGGAAAGCACCTACAACAATCATCTAGTCCAACTGCCTGAACACTTTAGGGCTGATGAAATATTAAAGCATGTTATTAAGGGCACTGTCCAAACACTGACAGGCATGAGGCATTGACCACCTCTCTAGAAAGCCTGTTCCAGAGTTTCACCACCCTCTTGGTAAAGAAATCCTTCATAATGTCAATGCAGCTCTGAGCCATTTCCACACATCCTATCACTGGATCCCACGGAGAAGAGCTCAGCACCTCCCTCTCCACTTCCCCTCCTCAGGAAGCTACAGAGAGAATCAAGGCCACCCCTCAGCCTCCTTTTCTCCAAACTAGACAATCTCTGAGTCCTCAGCTGCTCCTCGTAAGACAGGAGATATATTTTGAGGTCAACATCAACATGGTCAAGCAAAACCTCTCTTGAAAGCAGAGCTGATTACTGTGGAGAAAAGTCTCATTCTTCAGATCTAGGTATTTATGTTGAACAAGGTCAGAGAAAATATCTCAGGTGAGAGACCTGTACTGAGGGGAGATCCTTCTCAGAAGAGCTGTTCTCTTCTGCAGAGGGAGGAAAGCTGCAGTAGCGTGTGTACAGCTAAACATGACCAGCTTTGTTTTATTTGGACCAGTAGTCTTGCAATTGCACTCATCAAAGCAGCTGAGCCAGCCTTGAAAGGTATCTGGAAGTGGGAAGGCAGGAGAAAGTATTGATTTCATTATTTCATTCTGAGACACAGACATACAGAAAAAAGGGGAACTCAGAAAAAAGGATTAAAATGGGAAGCTGCTAGAATATCCAATATACCAGGATGCAGATGTAGACTTCCTGGTTTTCTTCTGAAAAAAGTCAGTTCCTGGAGAGAAAATGGAAGACTGTAAAGTTAAAAGATCAGACAAGTGAGGTAATTTATTAAAGTATGCAGGAGTCACGCCTAGGCTGGTAAAAAGCGTGTGAAACACAATAGTGATTTCCATCCTGTAGCCCAAAGGTTGCCTTAATTTCCAGGACAACATAAACTGTAGATTTTGAGAAACTGTGTGGTCTGTTTAAATGCAAATCAAACATAAAAAAATGGCTATGTTCTGTTATGTCCCTGCTTATATGGTTCTTACTTATTTTGAAATCTAAGATAAAAACAAGGTAATTAACATATTTTGTACATGTATATAAACCAAGGAATAATTAGGACAATAAATACAAACAAAGAGGTTTTTGGCAATTAAAATATTTTAGGAAATTGTGTTTAAGAGTGATTGTATTCTTACGAGAACTGTATATTAAACTTTAGAAACACTGATGTTAGTTTCATTAAATTCTTGAATTTGAGATTTGAGCTTTAAAAAATACAAATGTATACTCATCACAGAAATACCGTCTCTGCTTAGGACTCCAACTGCTATTGTTATACCACTAAAAAATACTGATCTCTGTAAGCAAATGCTTTTCTTTTGCTAAAGTTTACATACGTTTCTTACCTAAATTAACACACCAAGAAGTCAGCAATAAAAAACTAAAACTAAAATGAACTCTCACCACTTTGGTTAACCTTTTTTTTTTTTAATTGGTTTTATTTCAATTTTTTATTTTATTTTTTTAGTGGTGAATTTTCACATATGTTTGTACCATCTTTAATGGCTATACTTCTCTCAAACTTCTATTATTGGAAAATGTAATTTTAGGAACAGCTTATTCTTCTTTGACAAACATTTACAATGGTTTACTTTATTTAGAACCATAGAATGGTTTGGATTGGAAGGGACCTTAAAGATCATCGAGTTCCAACCCCCTTGCCATGGGCAGGGACACCCTCCACTAGACCAGCCTCATCCAGCCTGGCCTTGAACACCTCCAGGGATGGGGCATCCACAGCTTCCCTGGGCAACTTGTTCCAGTGTCTCACCACCCTCATAGTGAAAAATTTCTTCCTAATGTCTAGTCTAAATTTACCTTCTTTCAGCCTATACCCATTACCCCTTGTTCTCTCACTACACTCCCTGATAAAGAGTGCCTCCCCATTCTCTCCTGTAGGCCCCCTTCAGGTACTGAAAGGCTGCTATTAAGTCTCCTCAGAGCCTTCTCTTCTCCAGGCTGAACAACCCCAACTCTTTCAGCCTGTCCTCATAGGGGAGGTGCTCCAGCCCTCTGATTAATTTTGTGGCTCTCCTCTGGACTCTCTCCAACAGGTCCATGTCTTTTTTATGTTGGGGGCCCCACATCTGAACACAGTACTCCAGGTGGGGTCTCACGAGAGCAGAGTAGAGGGGGAGAATCACCTCCCTTGACCTGCTGCTAATGCTTCTCTTGATGCAGCCCAGGACACGGTTGGCTTTCTGGGCTGCAAGCGCACACTGCCGGCTCATGTTGAGCTTCTCATCCACCAATACCCCCAAGTCCTTCTCCTCAGAGCTGCTCTCTATCCATTCTCTGCCCAGCCTGTATTTGTGCTTGGGATTGCCTCAACCCACGTGCAGGACCTTGTACTTGGCCTTGTTAAATTTCATGAGGCTTTCATGGGCCCACCTCTCCAGCCTGTCAAGGTCCCTCTGGATGGCATCCCTTCCCTCCAGCGTGTCCACCACACCACACAGCTTGGTGTCATCTGCAAACTTGCTGAGGGTGCACTCCATCCCAGTGCACAGTGGATGTGCACCCTCAGCAAGCTATATATTATAAATAATATATTATATATTACATATATATATATATAATGTTTTTGATAATTTTTTGAGCAGAGTTATGCAAAGTTTGTCAAAGAGGATGACAACTAGTCCAGTCTCTTGCTTAGGGTGGAAATTCTGCTTATAATAGCATTTTGAGTCTCACTAAGCAAATTCTTCATAATAATTTTGACAGCAGGATAAGTAGTAAGCTGTCATTTTAAGTGTGCATTAAATCTCTCTTTGGTCCTCAAAAGAAAGTGTGACTTAACGATGCACTTCACTGTGCATCATTATTCAGCACAGGTTTTTTTGTAGATATGATGCACTGGAACACTTCAGTCTTTAGCGACCCATGGAGTAATGCTTCAACTCGTGTGTAGAAATAGTAAAATGTCACTATTTTACACTAAGCTGTCACATAAAACACATCTACTTAGTTTTTAAAGGAATGTTGTGTGAGGAAGGATAGGGAATTTGAGAGGGCATAATTTTTCTCTTTGCATTATGTGTTTTTTTGTTAATTGACACATTGTTTTCCTTCATCACATGTAACAATGCAGTCAGAGAGTACAACTTTTTTCACATGGAGACACTAGTTTATAGATTGTGTAAATTTGTCATATTCATGTTTATCTACACCTGCAAATACAAATGTTCACATTTAGTCTGTTTCTTCTCTCTCCTTAACTGTCTGTTCATGAGTAGTTTATGGTTACTTTATATTTTCACTTCAGTTATCACTCATTGGAAAAGCTTTGGTACTGATTAAACACATCAGAAACACAGAATTCAAAAGTGGAATTGTGATTTTTTTCCCCTTCATTGGAATAGCATCCATAACCATGCAACTCTTCAATAAATTTTATTGCATTTGCAAAATTTTGTGCAATATATGGTTCCAAGTTTTTTCCAGAAGGAAAAGGAAAAGCAGGACACTCTTTATCTTTCAGAACTGTAAAGTTATGATTTTCCCATATGCATTATAACCTTTGAAAATATAATGTTAAATAAGACCAAATAGCTTATCTAGTCTTTTTCTCACATTCTGCATGCCCATAGGTTCTGTATTTTGTGATTACTTCATAAATTGAGCACTGGAACAGGCTGCCCAGAGCGGTGGTTGAGTCTCCTTCCCTGGAGACATTCAAATCCCACCCGCATGCGTTCCTGTGTGATCTGATCTAGGTGTTCCTGCTCCGGCAGGGGGATTGGACTAGATGATCTTTCGAGGTCCCTTCCAATCTCTAACATTTTGTGTGATTCTGTGTGAACTGCCTTAATCTATTGCCAGTGAATCCATATGAACCTAGAATATGGCTTCCTATGGTTTTTAGCGGTCATTACCTTGTTTGTTGATAACTGACAATTGCAAACCTGTACACTAGGTGTCCTCTTCTAAAGACAACAATGTAAAATGAAAATCCTACTTGGAAATAATGTTTTTTTTCAGTAATATAGTTTAGTTCATGTCAGCTGATATGAGAGAATAATACACGTAACAACTGAGCATAATGTTTGGTTACTTTTAAATGATGCCAGGATGATTTTTCAAAACTATTTCTGACATATCTAAACTAATTTATGTTCATGAAAAAGTAGCTTGCTGAGACAAAATGCTATGAATCTTGCTTTATAAGAAACAAAACTAGATTTTATATTGCAATATGTTATATCTTTCTATGAGTAGAATGCACTCTGGCTACACTTAGGAGAAGTTGACTATGTGAAATACTGTTTAAACTTAGCTCAGAAATATGTTATAGAGGCACTGTTTTGTGTCATGAGATAACTTCTCACTTGGGCTGCTTAACTGAAAAGACTGTTTTGCTTTTTTTTGCCTGAAGTAGTTACAAATATTTTTTGCTTGATTTTTCAGTCATTGCATTCTTTACTGTCTTTGCAGTGGTGGCTACGAATAGATAATTATGTTCTACTTCCACTTTTGTTGCTATGTTTTAGAAAAGTTTTCAGTTACTTGACAGTTTATACCACAATAAGCTTTGCATCTTATTCATTCACCTTTTCTCAGCTTGTCACTGTCTTTTATTTAAATTTAATTGTCTTGCTCTGTAACAGGAAAATAATTTGAGTGGTAGTATCAATTATTTAATGACTTATGTTGACTTTATAATGTCTTATAATGACTTTAATTATTTATGTCATTTGTTCATCTTTGTTGTTGATACCTAAAGGTACTTTGGCTGAGTAAGTTGATTTTTGTCCTTCACCCTCTGCTCGTCTATTTCATATGTCTCAGACTACAGATACCACAGGATCCCATTGCAGATCTGAAAACTTCATTATTCTGTAAATTTAGACTACGTCTCACATATCACTGTGTGCCCACAGGCTGATGTATATCACATCCGGCAGTTGTTGCTCAGGTGTGTTTCATTGGCAAAGTCCTTTTTCCTTTTAAAAAGAAGTCTTATTGGCCAGAGGATAGAGGCAGAAGCAGTCTTCCAGTGGGAAAGACTTAACTTAAAGAATTGGTTTTGGTTGACTGCCTAGACAGTGTTCTTCAGCTTAGTATACTTTCCATGTAACAACCCAAAGAAGTAGTCCGCATAAAGAACATTCCCTCCCCAGCCAAGGGACCAGCTGTAGGTTAAAGTGTGGTGTAATTGAAAGGCTGTCACATGTTGGTTCCTTAGAAATAATACAGATATATATTATAACACATCAGTAGTTACATCAAACATTCCCAATTCAGAGGTGAATGTCATAATTATGAGAAATTTTCAGATATGACCGAGTAACTCTCATTAAATATATACATATGGAAAAAAGGTTTTCTAGCAGGAGGCGCTGTTTATGGAATTTAGGATCGTATTTAACTGTTATTGGGCTCCCTATCAGTTCCCTTTTGTTTTGGAGAGAATATTTATTCTTTTATATATATATATATCTATACTGAAAGAAAAGTTTAAATTTTTCCTCTCATATAACAGAACCAGAAGATTTCATGTTTCTTTCTGGGAATATTAAACTGAACAGGCTTTAAAGATTGCTGGGAAGTAAAACCATGTAAGGGTGCTTTATTCTATCTTTATTCAACGGAAACATCAGATATACAAAAAAAAAAGGCTAAACTGGCTTACTGGTTTTAAGGAGTTATAAGCATTGTTAAAGATAGCATGATAATTATTGACTTATATATTTCCGTCATGGAAACAGTACCATTTTGATTACGGGATTTTCAGGTTTTCTCTCTTCTTTCTGTACACAGTTACATTTGCAAAACTTTATCCTTGTCTCTCTCTATCTATATATATTTTTCCCTTACATTGATTATTGGAATTATATGCCCAAAATACTGCTCTCCTTCAGTTGTTGTGTTTAAACAGGGTAGTTTTTCTGGGGCAGACAATTTAAGAATTTCTCCTAGGTCAGCCATAGATATGGTGATTACACAGTCTAGTGTGAGTGATGCAGAGGGGATACCAGTTTTGTGGAGATCATGTTCATGTGCATAGAGAAGTGACAGTAGTAGCAACTGTATCTGGTTATCATGGACTACAGTCCAGATTTTCAGTTCTGCTGAAATAGCATTGCTCTGTTTTGCTGAACAACTAGAAACAGGAAAATTTTATAAGCCCTCTCATATCTACTTGCGTAAGACAGTTCAAAGAATCTGCTAGGAGAATGTTTTCTATAGATTTCCTATGGTTTTGTAAATCAATTCAGAAACATAGAATCATAGAACATCTAAAGTTGGAAGGGACCCATAAGGACCTTTGAGTCCAACTTCCTGCTCTTTGCATGACTAGCTTAAAACTATACGACTAAAATCCATTGTCCAGATGCTTCTTGAACTCTGACAGGCTTAATGCCATAACCACTTCACTGGGAAGCCTGTTCCAGTCACCAACCACTCTCTTGGTGAAGAAGCTTCTCCAAAAGTTCAACCTGAACTTCTCCTGATGCAGCTTCATTCAGTTTCCTTGTTTCCTAACGCTGGTCACCAGAGAGAGGAGACCAGCACCTCTGTCTCAGCTGCCTGCCTTGGGGAAGGTGTAGACTACCATAAGGGCACCCCTCAGACTTCTCTGCTCCAAGCTGAACAAGCGAAATGACTCCAGCTGTGTCTCAGAAATCTTGCCCTCAAGGCCTTTCACCATCTTGGTTGCCTTCCTCTGAACACACTTTCACAGTTTGATGTCCTTCTTATCAACTCCCATAGTTCGATTGTTCTTCTTATCAATCCCAGGTACTTGTATAGACTGGGAGAAGAACCCCTTGAGAACAGCCCTGCAGAGAAGGATTTGGGGTCCTGGTGGACGGGAAGCTGGACATGAGACAGTGGTGTGTGCTTGCAGCCCAGAAGGCCAACTATGTCCTGGGCTGTCTTAAAAAAGGGGTGGCCAGCAGGGAGAGGGAGGTGATTCTCCCATTCTGCTCTGCTCTTGTGAGACCCCATCTGAAGCACTGTGTCCAGGCCTGGGGTCCCCAGCACAAGAAAGATGTGGAGCTCTTGGAAAGTGTCCAGAGGAGGGCCACAAAGATGATGAGAGGGCTGGAGCACCTCTCCTATGAATAAATGTTAAGGGAACTGGGCTTGTTTAGCTTGGAGAAGAGAAGGCTCTTCCAGTGGCCTTCCAGTACTTGAAGGGAGCCTATAAACAGGAGGGAGAGTGACTGTTTACAGGGGTTGGTAGTGACAGGACAGGGGGAATGGTTTTAAACTAAGACAGGGGAGATTTAGGGTAGATATTAGGAAGAAATTTTTCACTTTGAGGGTGGTGAGGCACTGGAACGGGTTGCCCAGAGAGGTTGTGGATGCCCCATCCCTGGAGGCATTCAAGGCCAGGCTGGATGGGGCCCTGGGCAGCCTGCTCTGGTGGTTGGCAACCCTGCCTACAGCAGGAGGGTTGAAACTAGATGATCTTAAGGTCCTTTTCAGCCCAGGCCATTATATGATTCCATGATTCTTATATTGAGGCTCCCAAAACTGCACACAGGACTTGAGATGGGCCCGCACCAGTGCAGAGTGGGACAGTCATCTCCCTCGACCGGCTAGCTGTTCTGTGGTTGTTGCACCGCAGGGCACGGTTGGCTCTTTTGGCTGCCAGGGCATACTGTTGACTCATGTTGAACTTGCCACCAACCGAGCCCCCCAGATCTGTTTCTGTGGGTTTGCTCTCCAACTACACACAATTTGTGTATAGCTTTCCTCCTTCCCCCTCCTCACCTCCAAACTCACCAGCTTCCAGATTTCTGGATAAAGATACAACTAACAGGAGTTGTTATAACAACACGGACAGTTAATAAATGTCACCAGAGTACTCATTAATTATTTCAAGTGGAAAAGCTCAAAGCTTCTTTGCTGTGTACCAGAGGAAGACACAGTGCCAATTTTCAGATACCTCTTCAGTTCAGCTTTTTTGGTCTACCAGAGATGTTGGGCTAAACTGTGTGGTTTCCACTACTGTATATCACCTGAAGCTATAGGTCAAGGAATCTCAACATTTATTTGTGCCCCAGTATAGCAAATAATACCATACATACCCCCTGGACTTTACAGATGAGGAAGTAGTGTAAGAGTGAGTAAGATCTCAGACACAACCCTTTTCTCTCCTTCCACAGTAGATGACTGCTCCACCAAAGCAGGATGGCATTTAAAAACAACAATTCTTTTCTTGTTAAAGACAACCCATTTAACTTCTTACTGGAAAATGCACCCATGTTTTCTGCATGGACCTCATCCTCATTAGCTTCCTCCCTTTCCTTCCCCACTGACCTAATTGACAGAAATAAAAAGCAGTAATTATGCATCCCAAAGCTATTGTTAGAGTGAACACAGGAAGAATGGATTTAGAACAGCCCTGAAGAGAAGGACTTGGGGGTGCTGGTAGATGAGAAGCTCAACATGAGTGGGCAAGGCACACTTGCAAACCAGAAAGCCAAGTGTGCCTTGGGCTGCATCAAAACAAATGTGACCAGCAGGTCAAGGGAGGTGATTCTGCCCCTCTACTCCATTCTCATGAGACCCCACCTGCAGTACTGCACCCAGCTCTAGAGTCCTCAGCATAGGAAAGACATGGACCTGTTAGGGTGAGTCTGGAAGAGGGCCAGGAAGATGATCAGAGGGCTGGAGCACCTCCCATACACAGACAGTCTGAGAGTTGGGCTTGTGTAGCCTGGAGCAGGCTCTGAGGAGACCTAATAGGAGCCTTTCAGTACTTAAAGGGGGCCTACAGGAGAGATGGAGAGGGATTCTTTATCAGGGAGTGTTGCACTAGGATGAGGAGTAATGATTTTAAAGTGAAAGAGGGTAGATTTGGATTAGATATTAGGAAGAAATTTGTTGCTCTGGGGGTGGTTAGACACTGGCACAGGCTGCCCAGAGAAGCTGCAGATGCCCCATCCCTAGAGGTGTTCCAGGCCAGGTTGGATGAGGCTTTGAGCAACTTGTTCTACCAGAAAGTGTCACTGGAAAGTGTTGCTGCCTATCAGCAATGATCTTTAAGGTCCCTTCCAACACAAACCATTCTATGATTCTATGATTTGAATGTTCTATGAACTATAAGAGATGTTTAATGCTTTCTAAAGAGTTTTATATTAGCCTTTATGGGAGGAATGTTTAGTCAATGAATCAAAAATCTTTGTAATCTCAAATTACCTGTCAGCTATCACAAAAAACTCTAATAGTATTTTAACAATGTTCCTTTGCCTTTATCCAGAAATGCTTTTGGTAAGGTTTTAATTGACATATTTAAGGAAGCAGGTTGAGAAAACAACAATGGCTTTTGATGACTATATTTACAAGTAAATTTTCACACAGATTGAAGTGCCCTATTTTTCAAGACATCTAATTCTAGAAAAACTTCATTTCTTTCTGTCTGCTGAACTGTGTAACAGCTCACAGACTCTCATCATGTAGTTATCATTACAAGAGAGAATTTGCTGTGGCAGATATCTAAAAAGCACTGCCAGTCAACAAAACTTTAAAAGTCACATTTTCCTCTGGAGAAATTCACTGAATCATCATAGTATGACAAGCATGTGATATCTTCTTAAAACCTAGTAGCTATTGTAAAACACTAAAATTACAGACTATGTTTCGATTATATTGAGTGAGACTGGGGTCTTTGACAACAGAAAATGTATAGATGTCAAGGATGGGCTGGAATTAGACAGTAGAAAAAGGGGGGAAAATCTAGAAATGAGAAGAAGAAAGTTAAAAAAACAAAAACAAACACAAAACCCCAAACAAACAAACAAAAAACCAAGCAAACAAACCCCCAAAATGCCCAAATTGACAGTAAAAAACTGAAGTGAGACTGAACTGAAATATTTTCAGTACTCTGGAGTGAAAGGAAGAAGCATTTTGGTATAATTTAGAAATAATTCTGTGTCAAACGTGAAAATATAAAAGTTATAACAACTTCAAAATAAGAAGCACTGTCTTAAGAGGAAAAGATCTAGAGGATGGCAAATTCAATCTGTATCACTGTTAAATAAGACAAGTATATGATGGCATTTCTATCTTCTGCTTAATATAACTATGAAAGATTTGTAGAACTTGCAAACTACCACACACCTTAAAATAAATATGTTTCTTTTCAATGGATATTTTAATTTCTATTCCAGTTGTTTTAAATGGAGAAATCAAAAGGACTACTACATACATTTAGCAAAAGAGAGCATTTTTTCTATTGTCTTAAATTTTTTATTCTGATCAACTTTTCTTAACTAGGAATCCATTTGCCTGTAAAATCCTGACCCCTGTTTCATGCTTATGCAGCACTGAATTTCTCTCATTTATTCAGATGTTAAGAAGAAAAAGTTGCTTTAACAAGAAGGTCACACAAAACTTACTTCAAGGACTAGAGTTTTCTTTGTGAATATGAAATAAGAAGTGGTACTTTCCCCATTTTATTTAGCTATGCAAAGTCTATCTCTCCCAGGTGACCTGACACAGACCCAATCAACACCATCCATAATGAAAATCAATGGCACCAAGTCATTAAATCATTACTCCATCTTCTTTAAAAATGCACAAGTCTTCAAAAAAAAGAAAAAAAGGAATTCAGAGACTGATTAATTTGCCATTTGCCTGGGAGATTGCACAAGTTGCATTGTTTAAGATTTTGCTTTGTCTTCAAGTCCTCAAAGGATGACAAAGACTAAAGTCTCAAAAATTGTCATGTCCTCTGGAAAAAACTGATGCCTATATGATGGAAAATACGTAACTGAGACATGGTCGTGGAAGTTTTGTAGATACCTGTTTGTATAGGTTCCTAATGAATTTTGTTCTTCTGCACACAAAACCCACACTGATGTAGTTTTTCAAAGCCCTAAATTTCAGTTGGTATTGACAAAGGCATTTTATATACAGTAATTTAAGTGCAAACCTAGAAAAATACTAATAAGAAAAATATTTAGAAATAACAACCAATTTTGACTCAGAACAAGTGTTAAACAACCGTCTTAAGGATGAGATTTTCAAAAGTGTTTTAAACACTGAGCATCTAAGGGGCTTACGCTTTTTGTAGGCTCCTAAAAAAACCTTAAAACTTGAACCAAGTCACGGCTTCACATTTTCATCACAATCTTCCAAATGGGAATATTGTATATTTTAATTTCACAAAAGGTCATCTGAAGTCTCTGCTATGGTGTGCAACAGATACTTGAAGGAAACCTTATACGTAAAGTAACTGGAATACTGAATGCAAAACTTTTGTGGTAGTTTTGTACAGAACTCATGCACTATATTCAGAAAAACCTTGCTTTTCTTTCAGCAAAATTACTTCACAAGATGAAGAATTTGTGAGGCGGAGTCTCAAAGTGGAGAGAGATTTTTACCAGGGCCTATAGTGACAGGACAAAGGACAATGATTTTAAACTGAAAGAGGGTGTATTACAACTGGATATAAGGAAGAAATTTTTTACAGTGAGGGTGGTGAGACATTGGCCCAGGTCACCCAGAGAAGTTGTGGATACCCCATCCCTGGAGGTGTTCAAGGCCAGGCTGGACAGGTCATCTGTCTAGTGAAAGACGTCCCTGCCCGTGGCAGTGGAGTTGGACAGATGACCTTTAAATAACACTTCCAGCTAAAACTATTCCCTAACTCTCCGATTTCAGTATTTTTCGAGATATTTTGACTTATCCTTGACACTTGGATAAAGACCACATGCTTTATAGTGGCAGTTGTGTAAGCAGTCTAAGTACAAAAATACTTTCAATATCAAAATAAAGAATCTGTAAAAGATGATGGATATGGCTCTTAAAAGGAGAGTTCAACAGAGAGCAGAAAATGTTGCTCTGACTTTGCCATGCTGCTGAACCTATACAGCAACAACAGCTATACGTTGCCACATTTTTTTCAGAATTATGTAAAGAATATAATAAGTCTAAGTAGACAGGAAGAAGGACATGAAGGAAGTGTAATAAATAGCTTCCTTGACCGAAGGATGTGTTACACTCTTCTGAAATGGCAAAATTTCACGCTACCTGCAAGGGATGATCTCAGCAGGAAATAGGGGACGCGTCCAGTGTCATACAAAGTCTTGGCTGTTCACTTGCTCTATTCTTCACTTCATTCCTTTTTATTTAAAGGAGAAGACTCCTTTGAACCTAATCTTCAGACTGAGCTTGTTTTTCTGTTTCAACAGAGGACTATGTGATTTAAGCAGCAGCTTTCTTTTCAATGTGTTTGACTTCTATACCTACTCTCGACATGTATTTGTAAATGAAAAGTTAGGTACTGGCATAAATAGCATGTATTTATTTATATGCACGTATGTATATGTGTATGTCTTTATATATATGTACATTGTATGCATGTGTATACATATGTAAACTTTAGTATTTTCTTCTATATAGTTAATTTTCTTTTATTCAGTTGTTCCCAAAGTCCTACTATCTCTTAAAAGAGCTCATATCATTTATAAAAGAGTAAAAAAAAATCTTCTACTCTTCTGTAATACCAGACTTCACTCCTCTCTTGGTTTTTCATTTAAAGCCTGGATAGCAGCCTCCATCAGCACAGAAATGTGTATTTGGAAGAACTGGTTTTGTTTCTGAGATTATTTCTGCCTTTCAACAAGTGTGCAGCTCAGCTGTCAGTGACCTTTTCTGCTGGAGAGTTTTTGTAACCATTACAAAAACATCACCTATGTGATCTGACTTAGGTAATGTCTAACTAATTTAATTCAGATTCATTATTGTGGAACAAGGGATCTGTCCTGCAATATTGTTGACTGCAGCTGAAGTCACAGGATTAGGCTGCACACTGATGTACAATAACAATGAAATCTCACATATACTGTGTAGTGTCAAGTCAATATAGCTGGTCACCATGATACAGCATTAACAGAGCCTTGATGCTAGAAGGTATTTAGACACCTAAGAGTATTGATCTTCCACCATCCAACTCCATTATGAAATCAATGGGAACTGCTTGGTTCTCAAGGCTTTTGTAAAACCAAGCTGTCAATTCAGGAACATAAATATAGATTTAGAAACCAAACTTTGGACACCTGTTTTTTAAAAAAAACTTGACCCTGGGAGACCAGCACAGCGATACTAAAGGTCACATGCAAATCAAAGAACATTGACAAGAATGCTCTTTTGGGCATAGACTTTAAAAATCTGCTCCAAAGTGGTAGGAAATGACAAGTCATAACATAGTTCCTCTCCTGAATCAATTTGTTTGTGGTTTGTATTATTAGTACAACCACTTGATTTGACAGTGAATGCAGCTTTGAAAATAAAGGCATTTTTCCTTTGCTTTCAGGAAGTGAAAGTAATTGATTTCATTTTTTTTTTCCGGTGTCAGTTTCAGTGAGTGCTCTTCATATTTTCTTCAGTTAAAATTAACACTGCCAAAAATCAAGTAGCTTTGTTTCTTTGAAGTTGGATTAAATAATTCATGCAGCAAAAGAATCTTTAAGTCTTTACTCAGACAAACAAAAATGTCCTTAGATAGTTGTATTTTGTCTAGTCAATTTGTCCGGACTGCTCTCTAACCCAGCCAAGAGCTATGCAGGAACTGTGGTGACTCTGTACTGTATGGTGTACAAGCCTTAAATACAATGGTACTGCAGGACTAACCCTGGAAAACAGATGTATCCCAAACTAAAGCCACATGTACTGTAATACTTACTGCGTACATGGATGAGTGGGATTTTTTCCTTTGGTGCTTGTTCCATACACATTTATTCCAGAAAAGTGCCTGTGACTGTAATTTTTTTTTACAACAAATATGCTTACAAGTTGTTTTTGCTCATATAGAAAATAATATCTGGATCAGTAAGAAAGAAATCAGGATTGATCTAATGTTGGTTAGGGCTGGGAAAATGCAACAACAAATTTCTGTACTGATTCATCTAGATTTCAGAACCTCCTCTCATCTGAGCAAGATAAATGTTACATCTAGTCTCAGCAGGCTGGACTGAAGAGAGGGAAAACAGTCTTGCGTTTAAGACATGACTGGAGTGCATGTAGTGGGATGTCCCAATTCAAAGTCGGGGAGGTTTCAATGAGGTCCCTGGAGTAAGATTAAGACCAAACGAGGTCAGATACTCTACACCTGAACCAACTTAATATTAACAACAATAAAACCTAAGAAGTGATAGGAAAGCGTGGAATAAAGTATAAAAATCAAGCAAGAAGTCAGGACAAGCAAGAAACAGTTACCACCCAAGTTCCTGCAATGCTCCGACTATCCACAGGACTTGGATGATGAACACATGCCTCCGTGCCCACACATGTGCTCATACCTCTGCTCACGTGCATCCCCACACACACTGCAAAACATACACACCAAAACACACGCCCCACCACAAAACACGCACCCAAAACACACACACCGTTCAGGGACACTTCTCTGCGGGTTTTTATAGACGGTCCGGAGAAAGTCCTTTGGGACAAGGGATTCCATGGCAGCGGCATGTCCCACATGTCCTACATGTCCCACCCATCCAGCACCCCTCTCAAGCATGTCCATGGGGCACATCTCGCGGTGCACTGCGCATGTCCCAGCACGTGGTGGTGGTCTTCACACCACACCAGACTGGCTTCACCATGCAATGTCAGTGGGGCACAGTTCAGTTTCCAAGCAATCTTAGAGAAAAGTGTCCCACAGATCAGTCTCTCACGTAGGGATTTTGTTATTGGGATTACCATTTTTCTCCCTTGGCACAGATGTCTTTTCTGTGCCTGAGCTCTCACTTGTGTTGTCTCTCTCCAGCAGTTTGTTTCTTCTACACAGGGCCTAAGGCTGAAAAGAAAAAAAAAAAAAAAATGGAAAAAAGTGCATATTCAGCGTTAAAAGCTGAATTGTCCCATGTGACTACTCTCAGACTTTGATGCAGAAATTAGCTAAAAATATGTGTAGCTTTCTGAAAATCACAGTGCACTTTCAGGCAGGTAGGCACTGCCATCTCAGTGCTGGTGTCCAGGATCTCACCCTGGATGAAGTCCAGTGATGGATAAATGCATCCCCACATGTACCCCGCAAACCTGCCACCAGCCCTTTCTGCAGCACTGTTCCTACCCGTGCACCCAAGCATCCCCCCAGGGTGTGTAGAGGGATGAGACATGCTCTGGCTCCTGCTGATGGCTGTGGAGCAGGCAAGGCATGTGTTCAGGGAAACAGGCTGAACACTGCAGGCTTTCTGTGGTCGTGCGTTCATGCAGAGTCCAATACAACCTTAGCTGAATTATTTACATCTTCCACTACTTGTATTCTGCTTTATACTTGTCAATTTGTAGAATTTTAACATTTTTTCTTCTTTCTGAAGTACTAAGACAAATAAATGTTACTGAGACTATTTGCACAAATTTCAATGTGTATTCGTAGTGTGGTTTTTTATGAAACTGAGTCAAATCTTTTACATTAAGTTTAAAGTGTTACTATGAAGTAAAACCCAACTTGTTTTAGGCCTATGTTACATAGTAATATCACTGTAAGATCCTATAGTCTCCTTAGTTACAAATGCCTTTACTGTCTCTGGGACAGAACAACTAATTAGAAATATAATTAATAACTAAATGTTCCAAGCCTATCAATAAAAATAGAGGTTCAATGCCATTCAAAACATTACCAGGACTGTATAAGTGTCATAGATCCTCCAGAAGTTCTACTTTAATTGCAGATTGATTAAAAATTGCAAATCATTAAAATTAATTCCAATCTCTAAGAGATTTATACATTTCAATGTAGATATACTTTTATATCAAGAATTCCCCAGTTTTTCTTTTTCTTCACATAATTCCAATAAAGACAAATAATTATCAATATAATTTAAAAGATTTGTCATGAAAGCACAATGACTTCACAGTCCTGTGTTTGAGCAATTCAGGATGCAACCTTTATTTACTTTCCTTGGCAGGTGATGATTTCAAAATTACTTTTCTTCAGTGAAAAATCTAAAAAATAAGTATCTTATTCCAATCTTCATCTGACGATCTATATTTGTTTTTTAAAATTTTGTGGGCGGGAGTGTTTGATAAGGAAAAAGAAAAAGCCTGAACTTTATGTAGGCATACACATTTTTAGGGGTGGTGATATGAAACCTGATCAACTGAGAGTACTAAAAATATGGATAGTCTTTGTGAAACAAAGTTCTGTATAACTGCTATATGATTCTTGACATTTTCTCTTTTAGTAGATAAGACACACACAGAAATAAATATTTTTGTGTAATTGACATGGTGGGGAAGAATAACTGATACAATTCATTGAAGGCATGCAAAAGCAACTCAGACTTCAAAAAATTGCCATGATCTTTCTTGGTGCTATGTAAATTTGCTGGACTACAATGGAGGAGACCCCTGCTGTGTAGGTGGGTTGAACTGATCCAAAATGGTTACAGTCTCTAAGCTGCAGATCTTTGCCCTACTTCTTTATGAATCCTGTATTGATGGTATTATTTCCCAGAATTACAACCTATTCCTCAGAATCCCAAGACAGCAGTGTCTGTACTTGTTCATTTCACATATCTCATGACCCTAATATTGACAGCAACCTCTTTGTTTAAGAGGTTTTCTTGCAGCTGTAGTGTTTACAAGCACAAACATATTTTCAGTTTGCAAAGAGTAACTAACAACAGAGACAGTAGTACACAATCCTATGAACTAGTCACTTTTCAGTAACCACCCCTTCACAAAGACAAACAGATGTCTTTTTAAGAAAACCTTATAGTGCACTTTCCTTTTCTAAAATAAGTCAACATGCTTCTTAAAGCTAAGTCCTCATGATTCCCTAAAATAAAAGTAATATAGCAATATTATGGCAGAAGTTACAATTAACATGGCTTTTAAACTTCTTTAGCAAGTCATTACATGGCACAATTTCTTTCTGCTATTTAAGGTTTGATGGCTGGCAGAGGCTAACACTTGTTATGGCACATACCTGAAGCAGACTTTACAGCCCATACTGTATTTAGTAGGTGGATCCTATTCATATAGGACTGTAAATATGTCATTTATTTCATAGTGTTTCCTGGGTAATTCTATGGGTCCTAGATGTGTCACAGTAAACTAGGATTAACAGCATTGGTGGTGTTCTGTGTCCTTTCCCTTCTTTCTTCCCTTGAAACCGCTCCCCATGAACCACAGGGCAGGCTGACCTATGCATCTTTCTGAGGGTGGAAAGGAAATCAGTGCCCTGCTTATCCTTTTGCTCATGCTACTCAAGTGATCCAGAAATGTAGAAAGAGGGCTGGGCCAGCCACAGCCCTTTTATCTCTCCCTAGAGTAGACTGCTGTAAGGAAAGAAGTAAAACCATCCCTCTGCTGAACCCTAACTGCTCAGCGAAGTGGGAGAGAGGCAGCAGCAGTGTATGCCGTATATACAAGCTGTATTTCACAAACCTACTGAGAAAGGAAGTTGCAGCAGAAGATTTGTCACTTATCTTGAGGAAACAATGCCTTCCTGGGTTACTCAAGGGTTCATTCAGCTTTTGCTCAGCCCTTTGACCTAGGCTGTGCCTGAAGGCTCAAGCTGGCCCACAAGGAATTTCCTAACAGCTATTGTGATATATCATGACAGCTAAATCTCAGGATAATTCTGCAAATAAATGAGACATTTCAAAGGTGTGACTGTATCAAAGAGACTGATTTTAACACAGTAGCAGTAAATATCTGATTCCTTGTGTGCAAGATTTCCAAAAGTGTTTTTATTTTACAGTCCATTTTTTTCATCTCTATCATATCAATCTCTGGCTGTGAAAAAAACAAATCCAAAGTGTCTCCTAAAATGACAGCCTGCCTGCCCCTGACTGTGGAGCTCCTGAAATCATGCAGAGCATCTCAATTATGGTTGGCTTCCTGCCTGAAATTTGCATGTGAAGGGTGATTGCTAGCCTCAAGGAACAACTTTTTACTTTTACGTTGAAAAATTACAGCTTCTGAAGAGTGAACTTTGAAAACTCTCCATGCTTATAGTAGGCCAAAGTCTTCTCTTTAGTGTTCAAGTGTAATATCTAGAGCTGTACTTATAGTCAGAAGATGAAGAGAGCGGAATGTAGGGGAAAGTCATTGCAATGCCCATAGGGTTGATAACTACTCTTCCAGCAAATGAAAGAAAAAAAAATCACCAGATCCCTTCCAAAATGAAAAGAAAAAAAGAAAAAAAAAGGACCCACCTCACAGCAAAATGTAATAATTTATTTAGTTCCACAGTTCCAAACTGCCCTTGTCCTCCTCACAGAAAGCAGCAGGCTTCTGCTGAGCCTAGAAGGAGATTTGTCAATTCCTGTTGGCAGACATGAATCAGTTGAAGGGAGTCTGCAGTACTCTTATCAGCATACCCACAGATTTCACTTCTTACAGGAGGAAGGTAAACTTTGACTCAGATTGCAATTTTTGTATGCCTCTTTTGCAGAAGGACAAAATTTGTTAATTTCAAAATTTTCTTTTTCTTTCATTATATTACAACACATCTTGATATGAGTATGAACTTGTGTGAAGGGGCAAATCACAACAGACCAGAGCAACCATTTCTCTTAGTAAAAGAAATTGCTACAGTGTCAGATGGCTTTCTAGTAAAATATTTACTCTAGTGCATCTGGCAGGAGAATATGCAGAGAATGTTAATAAGTGTAATTTTTTTGTTTGCTCATGTACAGGAACAATATTAATTAATTGTAAAATAGATAAAAGACATAGTCTTGAAATTTAAGAGTGATTTAATGGAACAGAAAATGTACTGAACATTATTTAATATTGGTACAACATTAATGTTGCACTGGTGCTAAACAATGTAAAAGTTATACCACATAAAGGAGAAGTAAGGAATTGCTTTTTTTGTTTGCTTTTACCATCACTCTTTCCACTGTAAATACTAGAAGTTAAGTCACATACATGAATTGCAATAAGAATGTAAATTAGATTTGCAGATACTAGAACTGCATGAAGCATTAAAATTGGTTTACTGTCAGTAAAAGTATTTTTAATTTCAAAATTGCTTGTACTTTAAATTTCAGTGAATTAAAGCTGAGACTTTTACAAGAAAACAAATCTGTTTCACTTATTTTCAACTTAAAATGCACTGTATCTGTTACAAAAATATGTATAACAAGGCATTGGAACAATCTAATATATTATGATTTCATGCAATATAAGCTGTGCCCATTTTGTCTCTGGCAGTGTAAATGTTTTTTTATTCTTTGCCTTCAATAAATAAAAATATCCCTTTGCAGGAGAAAAAAACTGAGTTGTTTTGATTGTAACTGAGCATTTTAAAGGATATATTTAACAGTTTTCACACACTACAAACCTCAAATTGGGTTAAGGACAAAATAGTTCATCTGCTGCATTTGCTACATAACCATCTTTTCAGTAATTTCAGATAAACTTGTGAAGGGGGTTTGGTATTTTTGGGTTTGTTTTTTGTTTTTTGTTTTGGTTTGGTTTTGCTCCAAAGAAGTTTAAAATACAGTATATTTGAATGTTAAAATGTTTTCAAGGAAGATGAATAATGTGGAGAAGTTCCTTCTTCCTTCAATTTGCAGGAAAATCTATTCCATAAAAACTGTTTGCTTTTCTTTTGGAATGCTCTTGATTTTTTTGGTTTTGGTTTTGGTTTGGTTTGGTTTGGTTTGGTTTGGTTTGGTTTGGTTTGGTTTGGTTTGGTTTTTTTAATGGCTTTTGGTAATCATCTGTAAGACATTGTTAAGAAAAAAAAAAAACCTCATCAGATATTCTGTGCAGAATGCAAACCCCTCCTTCTCATAATCAGCTCTGTTCTCAAAGTGACAATTCTTACTTAGAGTTTCAGGCTCTACTGCAGCTCAATAAATGTGAGGAAGAGAAGAAAAAGCAGAAAAATATTCTGGAATGAAAAACAGAATGAAAAAAAAAAAGTTGCACATATTCTCTATGTTGCTTAAGGGTTAAGAGTTTTGTTCTAGTATTTAGTTCCTTCTGCTTAATTTGTGTGCCCATGTTCTTGCATCTTCAAGTCCCTGGCAGCTATTGTTTTTGACATATAATGAAATTGATTAGAATGAAATAAAACCCACAGAAACGTCCCCTCCTGTTGAGCTCATCCCAGCCAGCAAGTGGTCTGTGCCTCTAGCAGATGTTTCTGCTTTAAACTTAAGTCAGCTATTACTTTAGATACTTGTTTTATCTACAGCTGCAGGTGCAGACATCACCACAGAACAGCACAAAAATATGCCGCCTGATGCCCACCACAAACTACAGACCTTGTGGTAATATCACAGCAGGAATTTAAGACAGAAAACAATCAAACAGTTTCATAAAGTCATGATGCTTCAGTCTGACCATTGCACAAAGAGGGGTATCCACCAGGCCAGCCCTGAGGGCTGCTGCCATGTGCCTTTGGTACATGAAGACCATGGAGAGTGGGAACACTCCTCATGCACATTGCTAGAGCAGCTTGTGTATTTACAGGGACACAGCACAGCATCATTTTCTGGGACGGTCTGCAATATTATTTCTGCCTCTGGTGCTGACCAGTCAGGGGATCTTCAGCAGTTAATTTTATTCCACAAGTTGAACATCATTTAGTGTTTGGCATCAGCAGTTATCAAATGGAGCAGGGTGGCTAAAGAGCACTGAGGATCTGGGGCTTCACATCTATGTGTTGACATTGTTGTTTCAAAACGAGGAAAATACTTTTTGAGAAGAAATGGTTGTTGTTGACTAAGGGACACGAGATAAGAACAACGAACTACCATTGCACCATCAAGCTCAAACAGCTGATTTTCCCCTCTTATTAATAACAGAAGCTCTTCCCTGTTCTTTTTCCTAAAACTCACAATGCCACAAGCCCCCCGAGCTTTATTTAACATACAGTTCTCTTGCTTTCAGCTTAAGATGAGCATGTATGCACCGTTTGCCTTGTTCAGCTCAGTACCACAGCAAGACTACACTTGGTCATTTTTTATTAGGAATAAATTATTGATGTATTTGATTCTATGATCTCTGAGGGCATAGAGGAATTTTCATTTGTTATTTCATGTAAGGAGCAGACATTTTTCTCTAGTCATTTCACTGGGACAGACAGAAGAAAGAAGTAAGGTTTCTGTTTCACAAAGAGCTACAGACTTGTTTAATTTCACTTTAAAAATAAAAAATATTCATTATTACTTTTCTGGATTTGGTCTATATTTTAATTTTTAGGAAGCAAAAGAACACAGGATCCACTGGACAGAGCACCCAGTATGAAAGATAATGGGTTAAACACCTAGGTTAATTCTGGTCACCTGGTTTTAAAATTCTCAGTCTTGAGTTAGCACGACAGGCATGATTTAGAAAAGGCCTCTCATCCTTTTCCTCTACACATTTGGTCTTCAGTAGATAACAAATCCCTTCTGATCACAACAAGTTCTTGGACATAATTTAAAAAAGCTAAAACCAGAAGGATTCTTCTTGTGAAGCCTGCAAGCACCTGAATGACATACAAAATGCAGAAACTATGTAGTAACTAAATTTTGTGTATTTCCTTAGTGAAAATAAAGGATAGCAAAGCTCCCAACACATGATAAGAGCTAATCACATAATTATCACAAGTAAATTTTTGTATCAAGAAGCTTCTATGATTTGGCTTTGGATTTTGTGCCATGCTTTCATGTCCCGTTTTTAAGCACATACATTTCTTTCCTGCATTCTTCTCCAACCACCTTGTAGTTCAGTGATAACTTTAATTAAATTATACTACAAATATGAAAATACCTTTAAAAGTCTTGAAAGTGCAGTTCTTTTTAACAGCTTTAATATTCCTCCAACAGAAAAAGGTTAGAGAAAGGGGCCAATCTGAAGGTATGGTCTGCAGTTTATTTTCATTCCATATCACAATATGATTGTACAACAAGGTAGTCATATCATCTTTCATAAAGGAGTACCATATGTTAATTCTAGGCTAATTGTTTCTCGTTAATGCTTTTAAAAATGTTATGAAAAAAGGAAAATAAGTTTCCTCTCATTTATTTCTCAGAGGATTGCTTAGTAGACAGGACCTGACTGAAAGAGGCACTAATTAGGTGATAATATTAGGCACAACTGTATTCCAGTTCCTACTGAGCCAATGAAATGGTATGCATTTAAATACAGTTGAAAATGAATGCAACTTTTTGTGAGTTTAGGCATATGATTGTTTACATCTTTAGAGTTAGATACACACTCAGCACTTTCCTGAGTTAAGACATATAAGTCACAAAAAATTGTGATCAGTATTTTTCAATGTACTAATAATTTTACCTGGTTTATTCTGTTGTTATTTCCTTCACAGTTCTGAGTAATCCAAGCAACAGCAGCAGCACACAAAGCATGCAGTATCTTCGTAAAGCTCTCTGTTCTTTATTGCTGATAGAGAAATCCAGTAAGTAGAAGTGATTCCAGACTTTTCCATCTGGCTCTCAGAGGGCAAGTATTTCTTGCCAGAGCAGTTATCCAGTGGCTGAATGGGTAATGAAACACTTAGAGAACTATATCATGAAATTTAACAAGGCCAAATGCAAGGTCCTGCATGTGGGTCAAGGCAATCCCAAGCACAAATACAGGCTGGGCAGAGAATGGATAGAGAGCAGCTCTGAGGAAAGGGACTTGGGGGTATTGGTGGATGAGAAGCTCAACATGAGCCGGCAGTGTGCGCTTGCAGCACAGAAAGCCAACCGTGTCCTGGGCTGTATCAAAAGAAGCATTAGCAGCAGGTCAAGGGAGGTGAT
>VZTO01018893.1:115298-127513 GCA_013400615.1 Syrrhaptes paradoxus
AAGAAGTTTTTCACTCTGAGGGTGGTGAGACACTGGAAAAGGTTGCCCAGAGAAGCTGTGATGCCCCATCCCTGGAGGTGTTCAAGGCCAGGCTGGATGAGGCTTTGAGCAACCTGGTCTAGTGGAGGGTGTCCCTGTCCATGGCAGGGGGGTTGGAACTTGATGATCTTTATGGTCCTTTCCAACCCAAACCATTCTATGATTCTATGATTCTATTATTATTTTAATACAGTGTTAGCTTGAATATTTATGCATAGTAATACATAAAACATGACAATATTCTCTATCTAGGGCTTTAACAGCAAAATGTAGTCACATCACTTGCATACCAAAGTCAAAGCAGTTAAGAGGACCCGCAACTTTGTTAGGAACTGGACAAAATATGCCAAATATGGAAGTATTTATATTTAACGGAGTTGAAGGGATGTTGAATTTTCTTAATTTTTCTGAAATCTTTAAAGGGCTTGCTGGTTCATAGAAGGTGGTACTGAATTTTCTCTTCTTTTTCTCTTGGAGCTTTTATGGCTATGTAGGCAAAATCTTAGAGGGGTTCAGGAGAGCCTAAAAATAAGCAGGAGTTACGTTTATCCCTGTTTCTAAAATCACTGTTTTCTTCATTTCTTTTATCCCATTAGGCAGCACCTTCCTAACTTAAATGACTGCAACCCTTGGCTTTCTGTCTTGCTTTGATGCCATGGCATGTTTATACAGCTAGCCCCTTGAAGAAAGTCCCCAGATGGGTAACACCATGAATTTTTTACTCCTTAACAATAATATAGGTATGAAGATAAAGGTTGAAAGGCTGCAGCAGATATCTTAGATCTGCCAAAAAGTAAATCCTGCAGGTACTGCAAAATAGGTCCTTTGATCAAGAGGGGAAATTTCAGTTCAAAGAACAAGGACTTCATATCTAGTTCAAGTGCGTGTGAACAGCTAGTTAGCACTGTTAGTTAGAATCAATGGATCTCCTTTCCTTTTCCTTTTTTCCTGCAAACTGCATCCAGTTTTCTTTGATGGTTTCACCTTCCAGTTGAGGAAAAAAAAATATTTTTTTCCTGTTAAAATCTTTTACAAATAGAAACCCGATAAGTGACGGACTTCCACTTTATTCTCTGTTTAATAAAAACATAATAAGCCCAGAAAAGCACATGGATTATTCTGCATATAGTTATCAATGTAAACAGATTTATTCTAAACACAGCCCAGATTACCTCTCAGACCTAGCATGAGAACAGAAGTTCTTACAGAAATGTTTCTAAAACATTATATCCAACTCACTGTCATGTCAGGCCTCTGAAATCAGGCTGTGTTTGTTCCAGTTTTTTGGTTAAGGACAAAGCAAAATTTTGACTAGTTACATTCCAAAAGGTTAGCAACACCACTGGAAAGATATTGCTTTTTCTGTCTACTTCAGCAAGTTAAATACTTGTAACAGTGTTTATTTTATTATTTTATTATTTTATTATTTTATTTTATTTTTTATTTTTTATTATTTTATTTTATTTTAGTTATTTTATGTTATTTTATTGCATTTGTTTTATGATATTTTATTTTATGTTATTTTATTATTTTACTATTATGTGACGTACGCAACTTGCCCAAACTGTTCTGTGCTTATAGTGTTTATAAGCATATGTGTGAGAGTGCTAGGTTTATAAAGGCAGCTTTATACCTAAAAGCAGCACCAACCACAGGGATGAAAGCAAAAAGGAATTGCACAAACCCATTACTTCTGAAACTGTTCTGTTGAATCAGAAATAAAAATAGTAAGAAACTCCTCCAAACACTTCATGTGTTACTTTTAGTCACAGGGGTAGGAATGCCTTTTCACCCTATTGTTTAACTCTTATATTCTCTTTGTTTGATGCATGTAGACTTTTTTTTTGTTACATGTCTTATGTAATTGTATTTATGAAAGAAGACATACTGGATCCTCAGTCTTGTTCTCTCATCTGAACTTACACATTTTAATCATCATCTTTGTACCCTAATGCAAAGGTCAAACCTCCAGTTATACTCAACTATAAATGTAAATATCTTTCTGCTCTTCGAAGCTTGAATGCCTTCTGTAGACCACAAGGCTTGGGTTTGGAGTTTAAAGAAGGTAAGAACTGAAAGCTCTGGACAGTTTCTCTGGAGGCCTTGAGAAAGTGAGTCTCTAGGAAACCTACAGCACCTTTCCCAAGGGTTGCCCCATAAAAGCCTGATTAAATGCAGAACTTTTATCTGCTTTCCAGGACCCTTCTGGGGAGGACTGGATAATCTCAGTAAGATACTAGAAATTAAATGAAGACCGTAAAATAGCTGGCAATCATTGACAACTGTGATCGGTTTGCCCTTGGCTGGGGGCCAACTCACAAACACACACTCACCCAATACCTCCCCCACCCAAGGACAGGGGTCAAAATTAAAGGGGTAAAGGGAAAAAAGGACTTGTGGGTTGAGATAAGAACAATTTAATAACTAAACTACAATAGTATTGAATATAATACTATATACAAATATACAAATGAGTGATGCACAGTGATACTGCCCCCTCCCCCCCCACCTGATGACCAAAGCTCAGTCTGTTTCCAGCTAACGATCCCGGAGCAGGGAGAGTGCCGAAACCACACTCACGGAATGGAGATAAGAGTCCAAGTGTCCCAGACCAAGACCTGACCAGGGTCAGAGGGGAAGGCTTTGGGAGAGCGATCACCTGGAGCAAGATGACCCAGAGCAAAAGAGATCAGGAACCAAAAAAAAGGGCCGACCTTCCAGAGGGTCCTCACCTGTATACTGGGCATGACATGTATGTTATGGAATAGATTATTGTCCACTTTGGGTCTCAATCCCGAACCTAAAATCAAATCCTGGGCTAGCAACTGGGGCTGTGCTCCCTCCCGGCTTCACACACCCAGTTGTGATAGGGTGTTTGCAGACAGCCGGAGAAGCTGAACGACCTTGGCAGCTGCATAAACATCACTTTTTATCTGCTTTCTTCTGAGCACAGATCCAAAACACAGCCTCTTGCTAGCTATTATGAGGAAAGTTAACTCTGTCTCAGCTTAACCCAGGACAATGACAGAATCTGTTGTACTTTGTAGGCTTTTTTTCCCCCTCAGATTTAATGTCTGAGCCTGTCTGTTTAATATCCTAACACTTTCTTGTGTCTACTATTTTTCTAGATTTCCTTCCTGAAGTGCTCACCTGCTTCCAGAAGTGTCTGAAGGGGCAAAACTTTCTATTCTCCATTATCAATTCTAGCCTGTCTTCAAAAGCTAATCTTTCTGCTACTTCATTTTCAGACTACTCTCTTCTTTTTCTCATTTTCCAAATCACAGGGAAGTTTTCCTTTAGATGTACTTACATCTGAAATTCATTTTCTTCACTGTCAATCTCACTATCAATCAGATGTCATTTGATATCTCAATCCAAGACATATTTGTCCTGTACTCATGAGGTTTAGTATTTCTTTCTTTTAGTTACTGGTTTTGAAATTTAGCATGTACTAACATTATCACTCCATTGTTTGAATGATGCTGTTTAGTTTTGCAGTTTGTATCACATGTACAGTGGAAAAACACTTGCTGTGTGAAGAGCGGAATAATGAATGAAACCCTCTCTGAAACCCAGGAAGTTTATTTTACAACACAATAATTTGAATAAGATAGGGTGCTAGGGTGCTTTGGTGGAATACTGAAATGGAATCGCTTTATCTTCCAGTTTTGATGTAGCTTACTTATATAGGAAGATTTGCTGTGTCTGTAACATAAAGACAGTAACTAGAATCATTTAAAGTCACTAAATGGGGATTAGAGAAATGGGATGAGGTAGCATAGGAGTATCCTTCACTGACAGTGGTGCTCCTACTCAGTGGGATATAGATCATTACCTGGTGTACATCAGCATATCTCTAGAAGCCTCTGGAGCTGCAGCAATTTATGCAAGTGGAAGCTGTGGCTCTGGAAGACAATAGGCTAGTAAAGATAGAAATAATGGAAAGCAAAATCAGCATGTTTTAAAAAAAAAATATTGCTTTTTCCTATTTATTATTCTTGTTGCACTGAAGTGAAACAACAGTAACAGACAGCCAGTGTGAAAAAAAGCAGAAGGCAATTCTGACCATCAGCAAAAAGTATCCTGGATCAGAGACCCAGAGTTAAAACACAGCCTGACTGTGCTGCTGCTAAAAGAGTTTTGTTGGGTTTTTTTTCCATTTGTGAGAACGTACACAGTGAATAGTCATAATAACCAGGATACATCAAAGTTAATCCATCTTCTATAGCAGAAACAGGTATACTGGATCAAGCTATAGCTGCACTAGCTGTATTTCAGTGTGTCATTGAATCTGGTTGGTACTGTATATTATGAAATATAATATAAGAAGATCTGGTAATGCTTCCTCTGATTTTAGGGACTTCTTGAGACAAAAGTTACATTTACATCTTCGAAAGCCCTGCCAGACATTTCTTCCATTAATTTTTCTGACCTATTGTTGGCATTGTATTACACATAATAGGAATGCAGATATTCTGTGGCTGCATTGGTCATTCAGTTTTAAAACTCACTTTTTAAAAAATTAAACTAAGCAGAATACTGTGACTGATCACATGATTTGATAACTTTGAATTCTATGACATAAAATATGTTAAAAAGCTATGCATAATCAGTATTTTAAGGAAAATAACTTTATATAAACATGATGTCTCATTTTTCCTACTTATTCCTTTGCCACCTAAATAAATAAATAAACAAATAAATAAATTAATTTTTTCCAGGGCAAAACACAGCCTCAGATGGTGTTTAAAGTCAGATTTTTGTCACAAATTCTGCAAGAACTTCTTAAATTGCCACAAAATGCAACAGGCTGGGATACTCTCTTAGACCAGTTGGTTAAGAACATTTACTGCTGCTGTTAGCAACAGCTTTCAAATTATTTTTCTTCCAGTTTCTAACTACAATAGTTATCCTCCATACTTCGCAAATCTTTGGCTAAAACTCTAGCTCAGTACTGGCATAGCAACCGCAAATTGATATTTTCTGCATTTTAAGGTCATCTTCACATTATTTAAAACAATATACTTTATTGTACTGTAAATCCCTTCCTTTATTAATTTCATACATTGTCATACTATTTCAAAGTGAATGTATCAGTAAATAGCATTTTAGATTGATCTGAGTTATGCAGAGACATATTTTTCAGCACTATTTCTAAGGAAAGTGCACTCAGAGGTCCCCAGTTCTCCCACCAGAATTGCTGGTTCCACACTCAAAAGTCACTTTCACAGAAGGTGAAGACTACCTGGAAGAAAATGTCAAGCTGTTTAAACCAGATATTGTCAGGGACAGATTCCCCGTCTCCATGGTGTTGTTTGTCCATGCTTATGCCTCAAACAACGGGCAGAACATTTGTAAAGAAGAGGTGCCACCATGTCTATGAACAGCTGGGGCAGAGCATGTTGGAAGAAATGTATCACTGTATAGTGGAAAAATATCTGAAGAAAAGTTCTTTTGTGAACAGTCATTAGCGAGTTGTTAATGTTTTGAGTGACACCTGTTGAGCTGCAGTTGTCTCTCCAGTGGAGAACCAGCTGCCGCCACTCTGCCCGGGGCCTCCCCCCTCCCCCATCCTTCCTGCGCCCAAGCCAAGCTGGATGCTGGATGCAAAGACCAACCCTGAAGGTGACTCGGATATAAGGCCTCGCCCCCCCACGCCGAGAGATGCGTAAAAAGTGAAGCCTGACCTGCCTATTCTCTGTTGACCCGTTGCCCCACCCCACACAAGGAGTTTCTGCTGGAAACAAAGATTTCTGCCTGGAAGGAGGGATTGGTGATGTTCTCTGTGTCTCCATGTTTGTGTTTGTCTCTCTATCTGTCTTTCTGCACCTCTTCCTTATCTTTCAACTCTTTCCTGTCCTAATTTTTGCCTCCAAATAATGATTGAACATTATTTGTTGCTTGCTTAATGGATAAGTGATGTTTGGTGATCATTGATAAGTGTGATTTGGTGCTTGACTCTGAGAAGCTGATTCATGATGTTTTTGCAGTTGCTGAGGTAAATAAAATTGTGTTGTATTGCTCCTTGAGTCATTGTCTGACTCCACCTAGCTGGTGCTCCTTTTTGGGAAACCACAAAAAACCTCTCTCCACCGTCCACTGTAGTGGGGCAAGACAGATGAGAAAATAATTTCTTACTTTACTTGTCACAAACAGGAGTTTCTATGGGTGCTACTTGACAAATATACTTATTTAACTTGATGAGTGTCATGCAAGTTAGAAGATACAATTAGTCTCAGTTCACCAAGTTCAAGTACTAGTAATGTGCAACCTTAATTTCTGTAAATTTGTCTGTTATGACTTTCTGAATCGGAATTATTCAAATATAGACCAAGAGGTATTTATAATGCACAAATTTGGCTCCTCATCTGTCTCCTAAAATCGGCTCTGCCCAACATATTTTCATCTGGCATTCTGACTTCATCTTTTGTCAGGATTGATGTCCTTAAGGCTAAACAATGTTCCTATCTGGGCTTTAAATTCAGGGTAGTCTGTGCTCATATTGTAAAACTATCGTGAATGCTGTTGTGATTCATATGACCTGTATTCTACATCAAATCTGAAATATACCAGGCCAAAAGTATTAAAAAACTAAAATACTTTTCTTCAAGACACACTGAACTGGGCAAAGAATATTACTTTCTGTTTCACTGTGCTTCTGGTTCCAGAAGGTTTGCAGAAGCTTATTCTACATTACTAATTGCAATAGCTCTGTTATGTATCACTGTATAGTGGAAAAATATCTGAAATTTCTAGTGGAAAATACCACATCCCTTATCTTTCTAGTGCTTAGAAATTGAATTTTTTGCTAGAAAATAGTCACACTTCTCTCTCTTTTAGAACACCTATTTTTCTCTTCTTCCTTACTCTTTTATGGACATTCTGCAAAGTCTCTTTAGTATTTTTTTAATGAAAGTTGAAAATCATGCTGCTAAATATTGTTTTGTCCCAATGAGTCTTGTGTTGCTCAGTAAAGCTTTTTATTTCAAGATTCAGGATTTGTTCTCACAGGTAACATGCTACTGTTACTATAGTCAAGCCATTTCCAGGCTTCTGTCCTCTGTTTTTCTTTAGAAGGATTTTCTTTATGGTACCTTTAAACTCTTACACCCCATAATTTGGACTGTGGTTCACAAATAAAAGTAAAACTAATTACCATCAAGCCCTGTTTTAACCTAGCTTCCAAAACAAAACTGATGTTAGAATCAGGGATGTTCTTCTATTCTAATTTCAAAACCCTGCTCAGTGGTATGCTCTTGTCTTCCCCTTCCCCTTTCCCTTTTGCCCCCCTCCCTATTCTTTCTTCCCCCACATGTTGCAAATTTTCCTCTGTGCTGTCTGCCCCCAAGGCTTGCTTTTTTTTTGTGTCTTCTGCCCATGCCTTAAGACCTGTCTTTGAGCAGACACAATAGCATCCTGTTGTTAAAATATTGCCCAGTCGAACTGTGTGAAATCATGACATACATGATCCCAGAAAAACAGTGGAGAAGTTGAACATATCCCACTGCCGCTGGGTGAAGGCCGGAGGCTTCTCTCTCCAGGCAGACTACACTCTGCCTGCAGGTGAAGGTGTGAAATTCCCTTTGAAGTTAACCAGGAAAAGTGTTTAACAACCAATTAAAAAGATCCTTACTAAAAAGAGCGAGAGGTGTAACTAAGGTTGTGGCTAGATCTGACTGTGTTATTTTTTATAGGTTTATTCTAGCTTAATGGTGACTAAGGAGAAGCAGGCCAACAGAGGCAAGTTTATGCAACTGCAAAGGTCATGTAATATCTGTCAAGACACACAAGAAACAAGAACTAACACACTTATAAAATGTAAAGAACGTGGAGTTAGAGGTGTGGTGTGCTAGAGACTCCACAAACAGCTCACGCACACTACTGCCAGGGTTAAAATATAAATAAAGCCCTTAGGATGTGATTTTGCAGCCTTATCTCATCTTAGTAATAAGTAAATACATACAATGCTGAGCTGAAAAAGTCCTAACAGCTCTCTAGTTTTTCCAGCTATCCAACATTTGAAAACACCATGAGCATCAGTATTAGCAATTTCAGCGCTTTGTTTTTGTTTTTGTTTTTTTTTTTATTTGTTTGTTTGTTAACATGATTTGGTTTGTTTCATAAGTCTTAAAACAACTAATATCCACTGAGTGGAACCTGAGACTTTGCCAACCTTGTGTTTTGTGGATATAACTACAACCAGGATATCCAGAAGCTTTGCTGGAGTAGACCATGACTTGCACTAGCTTAGATCAGTGTATCTGTGGTTACTTAGGAGACAGGAAGTGCTTAGTTGGCATTAACTGTTCAATAGACAGTTTTATTTGGACAATAAATAATTTGAACAGACTGGTTTTATTTAGAAGAACTAAAATCATGCCAGTACAGCAGCTTAAGTGGTGATGTCTGTGGCAGAAATAACTCTTCTGGCTTTGAAAACTGGGATAACACTTTGAATGTACGAAAGTGCTATAAAAAAAAAAAAAAAGAAGCCTGGATGGTAACTTCTTTCTTCTTAACAATGCAGTTACAATGCAACGGTATACTATAGGGAAATTAGAGTGCCTGGTTTTGTTTGCCAACCAGTGAAATTATAGAATACATCAAAAGAACTTGGCAACTGCTGCAAATATGATCACATGGCATTATTTCTTTCAGTATATACTTTCAACTAACTTTCTGTGTCTGATGACCCTTTCATTCACTTTTATCTACATTCTTGTTCTCTCTTTTTGTTGAAAGGTTAAATATCCTCTGAAAATCAGTCTTCTGTAGTGAGCGCAAAGTAATTGGTTTCTTTTATGTGTTATGTTTAACAAAAAAAAAAAAAATGGGGTCCTGTTAAATTATCAAGGCTATTGACCCTGTGTATTTCACATAGAGAATTAGCATTGGTAGGTGAAGCTCTGAAGATAAATTCTTTAGGCCTGAAAAATTTTTATTGTGAAATTGTTTTCTTATCAGTGAGCTTAAGGAAGATGTCAGCAAATGGGATGAGGTTTTGCCAAACGGAGTTGCTTTCACATCCAATCAGCTTGGAAAAGATATTAATCAGTACGTTAATCTGAGCTGAGAAGATGTCTTTGAAACTGGTCTTTTCTGGTTTTCATTTGGAAAAAAAAAAAAAAAAGATAATATTGCTAATATAGATGTTGAGAAAAACTATGTTTCCTTCTCACTCTACTTCAGATGCACACTTTTGCACAGGTATGACAAGGATGGATGTGCGGGCAATTATAAAAATACTTAGGAAATCTTTGCATGTATAGCCATCCCTAAACCAGCAATATCTCTTGCAGTAAAATATTATATAGTATGACTTCTTAAAATTATAAATGTTAGCATGACATGAAACAAGATTTGTAGGATCATAGAATCATAGAATCATAGAATCATTAAGGTTGGAAAAGACCTCAGGGATCATCAAGTCCAACCATCAACCCAACACCACCTAACCCACTAAACCATGACCCTAAGCACCACATCTACAAGTTTCTTGAACACCTCCAGAGATGGCGACTCCACCACTTCCCTGGGCAGCCTGTTCCAATGCCTGATCACTCTTTCAGTGAAGAATTTATATCCAGCCTGAACCTCCCCTGGAGCAACTTGAGGCCATTTCCTCTTGTCCTATCACTTGTTACTTTAGAGAAGAGGCCAGCACCCACCTCACTACAACCTCCTTTCAGGTAGTTGTAGAGAGTGATAAGGTCTCCTCTCAGCCTTCTCTTCTCTAGACTAAACAACCCCAGCTCCCTCAGCCACTCCTTATGAGACTTGTGCTCCAGACCCTTCACCAGCTTTGTTGCCCTTCTCTGGACCTGCTCCAGCACCTCAATGTCCTTCTTGTGGTGAGGGGCCCAAAACTGAACACAGGATTCAAGGTGTGGCCTCACCAGTGCCAAGTACAGGGGCACAATCACTTCCCTAGTCCTGCTGGCCACACTATTCCTGATACAGGCCAGGATGCCCTTGGCCTTCTTGGCCACCTGGGCACACTGCTGGCTCATGTTCAGCCGGCTGTTGACCAGCACCCCCAGGTCTCTCTCTGCTGGGCAGCTTTCCAACCACTCTCCCCCGAGCCTGTAGCGTTGCAGGGGGTTGTTGTGACCAAAGTGCAGGACCCGGCACTTGGCTTTATTGAACCTCATACAACTGGCCTCAGCCCATAGGTCCAGCCTGTCCAGATCCCTCTGCAAAGCCTCCCTACCCTCAAGGAGGTTAACACACCCTCTCAATTTGGTATCATCAGCAAACTTACTGAGGGAGCACTCAATCCCATCATCCAGGTCGTTGATGAAGATGTTAAACAGGACCGATCCCTGGGGAACACCACTGGAGACTGGCTGCCACCTGGGCTTAACTCTGTTCACCATGACTCTCTGAGCTTGGCCATCCAGCCAGTTTTTTATGGTGAGACCAACAGATAAGACCAGACATCTGTGTTACTCTTCTCAGAACCCATGCTTAGTTTTCCACATTGGCAGTTGCAAAAAAGGAAATTTCAGTCATTACACAAAATGTCCAAAGTAATAAAGTACTTGCTTTGAATTAATTGTAAACTACAGATGAACCCAATACAATCAGTTACTACAATGATCTTTTTCTCTTTGTGGAAGACTGAAGTCAACTCCCTAACAAAATGTTGCAGTTTTACCTTGACTGGCAGTAAAACACAATAACTGCCCACTCACCTTCTCCACTGTCCCCTCCCAGAGTGGGTGAGAGAATTAAAGAGATAAAGGGAAAAGAGACCCATGGATTAAGAACAATTTACTAACTAAACTACAATAATATTGAAAATAATAATAACACTTATAATAATTATTATGTATACAAACCTACAGATGAGTGATACACAGTGATATTGCTCACCACCTGATGACCAAGGCTCACCCCATTCCTGGCTAATGATTCTGGAGCAGGGAGAGTCCCAAAACCACAATCCTGGAACAGAGACAAGAGTCCAAGTGTCCAAGAGACCGAGATGAACCCAACGTAGGGGTGACCCAGAGAGACTGTACTTCTGGACAGAGCTTCATCTATCACTGGGCACGAGGTGCATGATGTGGAATAGACAGTTTGTCAATTTGGGTCTCAGTCCTAAACCTGAGATTGAATTTGCTAGTCATTGGGTTTGTGCTTCCTCCCAGCTTCTCCTGCACCTGCAGACACTGGCACAGCAGAGATGTCAAAAAGTCCTTGACTGTCTTGGCAGTGACTCTAAACATCAGTATGTGATCAGCCTTCTTCTCAGCACAAATCCAAAACACATCCTCACACTAGCTACTATGAAGAAAGTTAACTCTGTCTCAGCTGAAGCAAGAGTTCAAAATTAATTATCAAATGTTGCTCAAAGCATGTCAATGTTTCCAGTAGGGGCAAGTGGTTTTCAGTAGAAGTTCATGTTTATATCTTTCAAATTTAGAGGGCCCATGCAGTCTCTGAAGGGGCTTGCTGGTAAAATATAATCTGAAATTCATTGGACCGTTGTTCTGCTTAGATGATGGATATTTGTCTTATACTGTTCCTATTATGCTTAGAAATTCTGTACACACTGTAAATGGTACTCAGAAGTTTGACTCCATTTCAAGAACATTTTTAGACACAGAGACATAACCATAAAGTATTTATCTCAAAATTATCAGATTATAAAATGCCTCTGTTATTTTATTTCTCACTTATCTTCTGATATGTGTTCATTAAAAATGGAGCATCATAATTTTATCACTATCCCCACAGTAAAAGGCATTTGGTGGCTTCTTTGATGGGTCATACTGAAATGCAGAAAACCTGATTGTCTTCTGATTGAGGTGTTTTAGTGCCTAGAAGTATGTGAGACATCTTTTAATGAAACTGTAGGACAGAATAAGCTCTGTCACAAGTCACAGGTAAACAATGAAAGTCTTTGCATGACAAGGGCCTTTGAGCAATAGGACATAATAGGAGAAAAACAACCAAGGTAGAATTTAGGCAGAGGAGAGAAAGAATAAGATTAGTAGCTACATCATAGAATCATAGAATCATAGAATTGTTTGGGTTGGAAGGGACCTTAAAGATCATCAAGTTCCAACCCCCCTGCCATGGGCAGGGACAACCTCCACTAGACCAGGTTGCTCAAAGCCTCATCCAGCCTGGCCTTGAACACCTCTAGGGATGGGGCATCCACAGCCTCC
>VZTO01018896.1:1440-13887 GCA_013400615.1 Syrrhaptes paradoxus
TTGGTGTGTTTTTTTGTTGTGTTTTTTTTTTTTTTAAATAACTGTAGGATGATTTGTCAGAAACAAACTATGTTGTGACCAAACTAATCTTGGTTTCCTGCTGTTCTAGACTGTTGGCAAGAAAAAGCTTTGTCATAGAGCTTCTTGTGTAAGGGGAGAGTGAAGAGGATATAGTAGAGCCTGAATGCAATAGTTGTGCATCAACTAGAAGTGCCTCCCTCCGCAGCTAATGATCCTGCTCCTTTACAAAGCATCTTGAACTGGGAAAACTTCCTTGAATCCTTGGGCCATGTAGGCAGTGAACTGAAATGTTTCAGGGCTGTTCTTATGGCCTGAGGCCAGTGGGCTTGGCAGTTGTCCATACCACTAAGTGCTTTTGCACTGTATAGAGTAGCTACAATCCAGTTTGCGTATTTATTGTAGTTTGAGATGTGCTGAGTCACGAACCAGCGTCTAGTTGGTCTGGGCCAAAACCCAGCAATGTGAGAGGCTTGTAGCTGTTTCCCAGTTGATGGTAGGGAGTGAATGTGATTCAGTGGCCAGACCCCTGCCCTGGTCCTGCTCAGTTCACTGCTACAGGCATGAGCCTTGGTCACACATAAAGAGTGCCTAACCAGAGTAGTAATGAAAGTGACGGCTACTCTCTCAGACCTTGTTTCTGTGTGTGTGTAGTGCTGTGGACATTGTTGGGCATTTATGCTTTTCAGGTATGTGGAAGTTGAAGATCTGAATATATTGCCTGCTTTATCACAATTCTGTGGAGTACAAAATGTATCCTCATTGCCCTTCTTCAGTCTAACGATGATACGAGGAACTGTTTGACTAATGTCTATGTATTCATGCAAATAAGCGTTATACTCTTCGTTGCATGAGTAGCAGTTTAGTAACACTGAGCTTTATTTTCTTTACTAAAGTTCTTGATAGAGGATTTCTATTTTGTTAAAACAAAGTAATTTCCTGCTCCTGGACCTTCTTAGCTTTTACCCTTGAAAAAAAAATCTGTTAGTCAAAATTTGAATTTTCTGTAAGGTTTTGGTAAATTTGTATATAAATTTTTTGTGTGTGTTTGTTTAGCTCTAGTGGGTAGCAATTTTCCTTAAAAAAAAAAAAAAGTTGATTGTCTTGCAAGTGATGGATAAGTATTTAGTTGTGTAGAAAACCAGGTTGCCTTGGAGAAGCTACGTGAATGCTCTTATGGTGGTTAAACTTCAGGTGGCTTATTCCTCCATGGAAGCTGCTTCGGTCCTGAATTTCTCAGACTAGGTGTAAAGTGAGAAGCATATGTTTGGGCACTTAAATTTGAAAGCTGTATCACACCTTTATGTTCTCTGTCTTGAAATTTGTTAACCTTTTTGCACGTTTGTATTGTGGCCTACTTCTCTATGTATTTTTCCCTAACTATGGCAAAATGACAGAGTTACTGTAGTAAGCTGTTCATACAGCAAGGGGTCCAGTATTGAAATAAACTTTCACTTCTGGAGAAGTATTTTAGTTTATGAAACTAATATTAAAGTGCCTTCTCTTTTTTTTTTTTTTTTTTTTTTTTTTTTTTTTNNCCTTTTCTTTACACATTTGGTAGTGGATACCCTGTTTTCAAGAAAACTAAATGGAAAATACAGACTTGAACGCCTAGTTCCAACTGCAGTTTATCAACACATGAAGATGCACAAACGAATTTTAGGACACTTATCTTCTGTATACTGTGTAACTTTTGATCGGACCGGCAGAAGGATATTTACTGTAAGTACAAAAATCTTTATTTTTGGTTATTTTAAGTACAGATAGCATGTCACCTAATTGTTTCCAAAAACTAAATGTGCTGCTGTTGTCTGTCTAGATCAGATTAATGCTTTAGTGCTGCTGGTCTCAAATATGCTCTTTAATAACCGTGCTGGTTTGCATGGTAAAATAGCGTGGGCATACATGTCTTAAGGCTAGATGTGATGGTGATTGCTGAGCTGTGTAGTTCAGTCAGAATGCTCAGGTTATTTTCAGTGGAAATTAATTAGCCTAGCTAGATTCTTTCTTCTGGACTTGCTTTCTCCATCAAAAACATAACAAAAGAATGGACTACCACCACAGAATGTGATTAGGAAGTGAGAGAGGACAATCAATGTGTAATTAAAGATTATTTTTACTCTTTTTTTTCTATAGCCTTTGTTAAATTTCAAACATGGCTATAAAGTTTACAGTCTGGTGATACACTTAGATTTGGTACAACGTGTTGAAGGAAACTAGAAAGCTGAAAATTTCACGTGATGCATTTTAACAAATGTTGGTTCGCAAGGCATTGTCTTCGAGATCCAGGGAACTTTTCTTTTTTGTACCAGTGTTCTTAGTATTTTTTAACTATTTGCTTGTTGTTGTTGTTAAATAAATAAATATTGGATGGCTGTCTGAAATCAGTAGTGAAATTGCAAGTTTCCCAAGGAACGGGAATTATAAAAGCAGATAGATGTCAGTATAATTTGGATTTCTTGGGGATTTCTTGTTGAGTAGTCAGTTTCAGTAGAACCAGAGATCTCATAAACACACCGCTCATGCCAGTCTGAGGCACTTTGGCTGCATTAATTACCTTCCCACCTAAATTACAAATATCTTTGGGAATCAAGGAGCTTGGTTGTGTCTTTCCTAACCTCATGACAGATAACTCAAACAATGCAGCTGGAAGCACAGTTCAGTTTTCCTACCTGATGTATTGCAGTCCTAACTTCTAAAATTCTCTCAGGGCGGTGGTAGGTATAATTCACCCTATAGCCCACATGCATTTTGCTTTGTTGCGCAGAGGGATGTGCAGGGGTGGGACACTTGCAGTGTTTTGAACAGACCTGTTTGTTTGTTCGCTTGTTACTTCAGGCATAGAAGAGACTTCTTTTCATATTCCTTTAGCTTTCATCAGCAAGCTATGTCTCTCAACAGTCATAGGCATTAAATTCCTATGTCCTGTGGTTTATGCATGATTAATCTATTAAGAAAAGGGATCTCTGTTGTGGGTTTATTTTATATGTGACATGGCAGAATGGATTAGAGATTCTGTGTTTACGAAGTATAAAAATAATCTATACTCACCCTGTCCACCTCTAAATAAAAACTTCTGTTTGTTCCTCCTAGATGAAATGCCTTGTTAAGGTCTTCCAAGTCTCCATGTTCCTAAAAATCTTTCCTTTGGTTAGAGATAATACTAAACTTCCTCTTGGGTGCGTCTGCCATGATCATTCCTTGTTGCACATTCGCTTTCTTTTTTGCAGTCTGATTTAAGAGTGATTAAAGACAGAATTCTCTTGACTTTTAACAGCAGTTTGTTTTCAAAAGAAAAATAGAAGAACCTGAAATAAAATCGGGGGAGCAATATTGCTTCTGCAACACCAGAGCTCTGCTGGCAGGTGTCCTGGTATGCTTGCTTGAGAAAGATCCCAGTTTAGATCATGATCACTTCAATCTAGTGCTCAATAAAGTGTCCATAGAAATTAATTGTGGCTGGTGAATTTTCCTTGAGGGGGGCCTGGTGCAGAACTTGTCTCTGCGTTCTCAGGTAAAGCTAGTAGTGGTTTTTGTGTAGCTGTTCAAGTGGGCGTTGGTAAATGGAAAATCAATGGGTGTATTCCACGTTCTGGTAAAATCCAAGTTGCTGTAGCTGGTGCGATGGAGTCAGTGGATAAACAGTCATGAGCTGTCTTCTTGTAATTTCGTCTGTATAATGAAATGGTGCCATTTCTCAATCTAGAGCACTCTAAAGTCTCTACTGCAGTAAACAGAAACAGGAATTTATAATCAAAAGTAAGCCAAACAGGTCTGTTGCCAGCCTGTAAATTTGCGTGCATTGAAAGGGAATCGTACTTCCTCTATTTATTTTGCACCCTCCAGCGTGTCTCCAGTGTGACATTAGCTAGATAAGAGGTGGTTTTAGATTTACAGTTGATTCTAGAAGATGCATCATAACTGTTTCCTTTTCCTCCTGACCTCTGAAGGGTAGAAAGACTCTAAATTCAAGTTCTATTTATGTTCTGCTTCAAATTAAAAGGAAAATAAAGTGATCTCAGCGCAGTTTTGAGTCATACTCTTCTGGGAGATGTTATCTTTGCTCTTAGTTTGCCTAAAGGCAGTGAAAACAGGACATTATGCAGCTTTCTTACTAGCTAGTAGGTCTTGCCATGACTATTTATATTGCTCTACAGATTTCAGAAGAGATTTCTGAAGATCAACCTCTTACCTGTTTTTTTTCTGAAAATAGAAAAATATTCTTCATATACGAACTGTGTTGTCTTGGTAATTTAGGTTTTTTTTAAATTAACTACAATTAAGATATCTTTACTTGCAAAGACACAGCTAAAAGACCTATCAGCCATCAGTGAAGAAAACTCCATTATTTCTGAGACTGTATTCTGGATGTCTTGAAAGGCGTGACTTGCAGAACCCATGCCGGGTAATAGAAACAAGCATTGTCTTCTCTGCTTACTGCACTACTTAATTTGCTGACTGCAAAGAAGGATGGCCGTCTCTTTTTTTCCCCACCTTTATCTTCCTGTCACCTCTAAGATTACTCTTTCTAGGGAATAATAAATAGCATTGTGTAGTAGTCTGTGTAAGACTTCCAACCCAAGATTAATATGTGCGTTTCTTGGCAGTTTCCCTTCAGCCCACAAGTCTGTATAACGGTAGGAAAGTGAACCAGTCTTACTCCATACCTTGGCAGTGTTGTCATCAGTTCTCTCTTGATGCTGAACTTGTTCTAGGGTTCGCTTTTGACAAATGCTTTTTTTTAATAGTCACATAATTCATAGCAGTTGTAGACATAACCTTGGAAACATGAGCTGTGATGTAAGCCAATGTCTTTGCTGGTAGAACTGCAACAGTATTTTAAGAGTTGTGAATTGTCCCATTCAGTTGAGATAGAATCCCATGAATTTATTTGAACTCTAATTTTGTTATCTTGCCAGGGTGCTACAGAATTTACAACTTTACCTTAGTCTTTTTTTTTTCCTTCCTTTTTTGTTTTCCTTTTTTCTTGTTGAGACTTGTGAGCAGTTTAATTTTTCTCTGCAATGGAGATGTATAACACATGCCTCCATAGCCCGCTGGCAGGGAGCAGGCTGGTTTTATGCTGATCTTCATTCCTTGGTTTGCTGTTATTAAATAGACCTCTGAGGGGCCCCCCAGGTGGCATTAGAGCCCAGAACTAGCTTTTTTTTTTTCTTAACATTTTACATCTTTTAAGTTGTCCGTGTGCAGGTAGCTCTCCATCATTCTGCAAGCAGCATTTTAGGGGTCTCATAATGCAGAGTTTGGTTTATTGGTTGACAGCGCACACTGCTGGCTCATGTTCAGCTTCTCATCCACCAACACCCCCGAGTCCTTCTCCTCAGAGCTGCTCTCTATCCATTCTCCACCCACTTTGTATTTGTGCTTGGGATTGCCTTGACCCACGTGCAGGACCTTGCACTTGGCCTTGTTAAATTTCATGAGGTTTGCATTGGCCACCTCTCCAGCATGTCCAGGTCCCTCTGGATGCCATCCCTTCCCTCCAGCTGCAGGTGTGCTGTTGCCCTTCATCTGAACAAATGTGATGAGTAAAATTTAGCTACCTTTCCAAGTCGAGAACTGATTTTTTTTTTTTATAGTAGCGACATAAAAAAAGTTAAGGAAATACGGGGCAATACATCTTCTGTTTGTCAGAATTAACATAATGTAAACAGGCTAGTCAGTATTTATTTTAAAAGGTTAAAAGAAAAAGGTTTCCAAATTTTTTTATGAAATCCTTTTATGCATTCAAATACTGTGGGATGTATCTGGGTTCCTTTTGAAAGCATTTCGTGTAGTGTTTGCCTGGCTCTGGCCGCAGAGTTCTACGTCACACGCAGTGGCTGTGTCAGAGGGAACTTCCCAAGCTGAGTACTGGTGTCCTGGCACTGGGCTGCCCAGAACGGTAGCTACATTGAGCTGTGACTGTGGGATTGCTGAAGTTATGTGAATGTAGGCTAAAGAGTGTGCTAAATGTGGAAAATACATGTGATTTACCTGTTTACAACAACTGTAATGTTGAAAATACTAGCAGTAGCCTCTAAATATTTTTTTGAGACTTCTGGTTGTTCGACGCTTACATTCACCAAATTCATAATTTTCGCATTTAAGGTAAATTTTCGTTTTAGTATATTACAACAACTTCTTCAGTTTGTGCTGGAGTTTTGGAAAAAATGTCTGGCTGAAGCCCATGAATCCAACTTGCTGTGGAATTTCTGATCTGTATTATAAATGCATCATGCTTTGTATGTACTGTTGAGAATTAATGTAATCTTGTGTTTCAAATGCAGTGTGGAAAACTGTTAAAAAGCACAGAAGGGGAATATTTCTTTATGTATGCCCCTAGTGATTTTCAGTTCATTGTGTTAGTTAACTGTAACATCAAATCAGCTAATGGTACGGTTGAAATGATTTCTGCCTTGTTTCTAGGGATCAGATGATTGCCTTGTAAAAATCTGGGCAACAGATGATGGAAGGTTGTTGGCTACCCTGAGAGGGCATGCAGCTGAAATATCCGATATGGCAGTGAACTACGAAAACACCATGATAGCCGCTGGAAGCTGTGACAAAATGATCAGAGTCTGGTGCCTTCGAACTTGTGCACCCTTAGCAGTTCTGCAGGGCCACAGTGCATCTATAACATCATTGCAGGTAGGCTTCTGCTTTGCAGACTCACCTGAGCAGTAAAATGCATTGTTCGGCTGAAAAAGGAACCACCCAAGAATGTCCTGTGTAATAAAAATGTGTGCCTGGCAACTAAGCCGTGAAGTGAGAAGGAATTTTCCGGGTACACATTGTGAAATAACATGTGTTTATTGTCAAAATGCCTGACATAATCCTTGTTCAAAACAATTGCATGATGCGTGTGGGCAGTTCTGTTTTGAAGTACTATTCCTTTGCAGACTGTCATTCTGAGCGCAGGTACATTGAATAAGAACTGCAGTCACTGCTGGATATTTTGGGTTGTTCCTGTTCAGAGTTGTATGCTGTTGCACAACTTGGGTTGTGGGGAGGGAGAACCCAGAGTGGTTTGGCAAGTAACGCAGAAATGTTGTTCTGAAGGAAGAGTGTGACTCTGAACAGCATTGTGTTATTATGGTGTTCATTACAATTTATTTTCCTTAAGTATGATGCTTGGGTTTTTTTTTGGTTTTTTTTTTTTTTTTTTTTTTTAGTGATAAGTCAATAACTTGAGGAACAATTTAGCACATCTGGAACAGATTAACAGGAGACCTTTTCTTTTTTCTTCCCCCTCTCCCCCCAGTTCTCCCCACTTTGCAGTGGCTCAAAGAGATACTTATCTTCAACCGGGGCAGATGGAACAATATGCTTTTGGCTGTGGGATGCTGGCACCCTTAAAATAAAGTTAGTTGCTATTTTATTTGTTGCTTTTTTTTTTTTTTTTGAATTAAGAGTGCTATACAAATGTTGGAGAAAAAATTAACTGAAACAAAACCAAAACTTGTCACTGGCTGGTTCACTGTGTGACTGTTTGGTATGACCTATTTCTGATGTAGTTATAGATTGCTTGCTTGTGTTTTAATGATTAAGTTGATGTTCCAATGTTCTGTGGAGTGAAGCAAGTCGCTGTATACCCAGTTTTGCTGTATCTCTGTTTATTTAGTTTAAAAGTCTAATGTTTTTTTTGACATGNCAATAACTTGAGGAACAATTTAGCACATCTGGAACAGATTAACAGGAGACCTTTTCTTTTTTCTTCCCCCTCTCNTCCAATGTTCTGTGGAGTGAAGCAAGTCGCTGTATACCCAGTTTTGCTGTATCTCTGTTTATTTAGTTTAAAAGTCTAATGTTTTTTTTGACATGGTGACAAAGTTGGTGCTTTTTGGTTCTATTCTCATATCTCAATCACAGATAAAATTAAAATTAGGTATTATAGGTAGGTTTGCCACTTCTCTAGTTGTGTGGACCTTAACTATTTTGATGTTCTCTGGGTGTTCTGGCTGTTTTTTTGATACTGTAGATGAAGCTGCTTCTCAGACTGATAGCCTCTGCTGCCTGGTGCATGCTGTAATTGAAGTAACGCTCTCCTTACTGAGGAGAGGAGGAGATGGCTTACGTGCTTATTTTTAATGCGTGAAGGAGTGGAGTTGTCACCACATTATTTTTCTTAAGGTCTCTTAAGTCTGATGGCTTGTTGGCAAGATTGAAATCTTAATCTGCCTGATCTGTAAACCTTTTGGTCCCACGTGCTTCTCTCTTTTGCTTTTTATTTTCTTCTCCTTTTTCTGAATGAAGTTTGAGTCTGTAGAATTGAATTTTGAAACTCATTCTGTTATTAGAAAATAGTGGAATCCACAATTCATCCAAACATTCAAGGAGCTAGATGAGATTTGTCTTGAGGTAAAACTTGAGGGAGTGAGAAAGCTGGTGTCTGCTATGGTAGAGGATTCTCAACTAATTCCTATCCATGGTGACATACACTCAGCAAATATTAAAGGAATAAATGATTTTAGGGTAATGCTTTCATGTATGAGTAGTTGCAGCAGATGTGATCAGGCAGCGGCATAGAAAAAGCAGATTAGTTCAGCAGTCTCATGCAGCACAGGATGGAAGTGGTTCTGGCAACCTCAGTCATGCCCGTGATTCATGTTGCTTAATGACCGAATACAGAGTAAAGTTCAGACTGAAACTTGTACCATCCTTATATTCTGTTCTGGAAGTAGTTTATATGTTGTGTTTGAGAAGACAGAGGAACCCCTTAAGCTATATTTCTTCAGTTTGGAAAAGGATGGGTGCACGAAGATGAGACATGTAGAGTAATCAGTGTCTAGAGGAGGGCATCTCATGAGGAATTGCTTGCTGGCCTTCATTGTACTGGAGGATATCAGTTGAAGGTAGCCAGTTCAAAACGGGAAGGAGATGGGTCTTTACAAAACATGCAGTTAAGTTAGGAAACTCCTTGCCATGGGGTATTGTGCATTATGTGAAGGTATTAAAAGGCATCTCGGTGTGCTTTTTCTGCTCTTGCATATCCGGCTTTGGCTCCTTTGGAGGTAGGATACTGGTCTTAGATCTTTCTTTGAACTTAGTAGAGCTGTTAGGTTTTTGAAGTAGTTGTTGCTTTTTGATCAATGCTAAAACTTGATGAAAATATGGTAAAGTCCAAGAAACAGGTATGTCTTTTGGGATTGGAACATAAGTGTGTCGGTTACTGTATCAAAATAGTTGGACACCCAAAAAAGTTTTTTAATGTAGCTCTTCCTGAATTGAAGAGAATACTAGTTGAGGGGAATTTGTTAGTTACAGAAAGTTCTACTTACCATGCTAAACGGTAAACTTTTCTAACTGTGGTTGTCATGCTTATTCCAGTAAACCACACTGATACTGGGAAACAGTCCAGGGTAATTTTTCACAAAGAGGCTGCATTGTATGGACAGTGCGTCTTGGTAACGGGTGTATGCTGTCATACAGGTTTTGAGAGATTTTTTTACTTCCTTACACTTTTAGATATGGATCTACTTCCAGAACTGTGGAAACATGACAGGTTCTCTCCACACCCATTCAGTAATGTGCTTGGGGAAAATGAGTGACAGCAATACATGGGAGTATCAATGGAAAGAGAGATTTCTGTTAATTTTCTTAATAAAGCACTTTGTGAAGTTACTGTTTTTAAAAACATGATGTGTAGGCCATCTGGCAGAGATGGTGGGGTGGGAAGTTTGTCCTTCGTTTTGTCTTTATAGTAAAAAAAAAATAGGCTTGCTTCTGTTCACTGTCTCTAAAAAGGAGGAAAGCTGGCAGAGAAAAAAAAATCTCTTCCCACAATTATTCAGGTTCTGAGCTTGCAGCCCTGTATCTCAGTTCCAGTGGCCCTCCCACCCCAGGCAAGAGAAATGGGAGCTTTCAGGCAAGACCGAAAGATCCAAGTAGTACAGGTGAAGGATGTTGTCACATGCTTAAGTCAGAACTTGACTTCATACACAACCTGAGCTTGACTGCAACCTATCCTTTACAAATACCATTTCTATCAGTGATGAAAGTGTGTTACTAAATCATACAATATTTCAAAAGGGAACTGGTGGCGGAATCTTAAAATTTCAGCTGCTTAACAAAAAAAACGTAGCACCCCCACCTGCTTTTATACTCAGCACTACTTGAATCATCTGGCGGTGAGTTAAGATTAGGAGCTGTTGGGCAGCCTCGTGATGATCATGTGCTTGCTTGATTGTAGTTTCAAGATGATTGGCAGTGCTAGCAGTGCTTCACTGAACTTTTTCATAAAATATGGGAAAGGCAGCATGTGGATGCACTACTGTGTTCAGTGTGCTCTTGCATTAAAAACAGTCAGATTTGTGCTGAACTATGGTATAAAGTGTTTCAGTGGAGCCCATCCTGGATGGTTAAGTCTACTGCATCTACTCCCTTGTCTTTAACTGAAAATTGGACTTAGTCCCTCCTGGGAGGAATTCCCCTTGAAGGGAGTCTTCCCTTGTCAGCTTTTACAGGAGTTAAGGGAACTTGGTATTGTTCTTTATTTTCCACTCAGATCATGAAGAATTGGAAAAATGTACTACCTTACAAACTATAGTATTTGCCATTAAAAGGGACTCTGATATCCTTTAAGCCTTCTAATGTCTAGTGCCCTGTCCCTGTTCTGTTTTGTTTTGCCTTTTTAATCTCCTCGCATGTTTGTTTTGTTTCGTTCTTAGATAGCAAAAATCCTTGTGTTCAGCTTTGCCAGCAGCTCTGTTACAGTATTAATAGCATCTCTGAAACTAGAGGCTTCCCACTTTGGTCTCCCAATTTTTTTATAATCTTGTTAATTGAGGGATGTTCAGTATCTAGGTCACGCATGTGGCCCAGGCAGGCAATGCTTGGTGACAGAGCTCTGTTTTGATGAAGTACAAAAGGACACATGGTAGATTCAGTGCTGTAGGATGAAACAGAGACATTGGCATGGCTGACCACAAAATTCTTGTATTGTTCAAAGGAGAGTGATCAGCTCCATTCATGTGCTTCTGTGACAAGTGTGGATGCATGTTCTTCAGTTTCACAGAGCATCCTGTGTGGTCTTCCTTCAGTGAAGAGAATTCTGAGCAGACAGTTAGCATGTGTGCCTAAAAGCAGTAACACTGCAGGTAGATTAATCTGGTTTCCAGGTTGGTTGTCGCTGCAGGTAAGCAAGTAAGGAATGTGGCCCAAACAAGATAGGAAAACAATTAAAATTTTACGCAGTCAAGATTTTCCCCATATTTAGTATCCTGTTACTGCTCTGGATGGTGTTAGGAAAGACAAGGGTCAGATCCTGTATCAGCTGACAGTAGGGAGAAGAGAGAAAATCAGCCTTGAGTCATCAGAAATTGAAGGATTATCTGCCTCACGTTTAAGGAAGAATTATTACAACTGGTCAGTATATCAAAGCTAATTTAGTTGCACTGCAAAGTATTTGCGTATGTGTCTTCTCTGGATGAAGGATGCTGAATTTTCTTCTTATTCTTCTGCCACCTGTTTGGATCGCAAGTTTCCAGAGTTAGTCAGTTCCTGGCAGACCGTATGAACAAGGCAGTAGAACTGTCTCACAGATTTGGGTAGAGGAGATTACTATACTGCTTTTCTTTTTAATTTTTTCCTCCATAATTTTAAAAAGAGGAAAAAAACGTAGGAAAAACACATGCTGATGATTTTGATGTTCCTGTTTTGGACAAGATGATTTCTCAGTTGTCATCAGCGTGGTGTGATGCTTCCCATCTGCTTTCTTAAGGAGGAGGCACTTGATGTTAAAGGGCCTGGCCATACATCAGAGTTCAGATGTGCTGAACCTTGCTCGTTAGCTTGTGAACAGAGACTTAAATTTGAAGAGGTTATGCCACACATCTCTTTTCTGGGAAAGAGTCTTACTTGAGCCACTACCTGTCCAGATTGAGGTTAGTCTACAGGGCTTGAATTAGGTAACTGTTCCTGCTCTGCTGCTGCATTTTGAAAACAGATGAATTTGTGAGATGTTTCTATGGGTGAGTGTGCCCTTTAGTTGAGGCATGTAGGCCAGATTGCTTCTTTGTCTGCTGCTCTGAGTGCAGGTTATTTTTTGACTGCGGCCCCTCTAATTTCTTGATCTGTATTGAACTTAATACAGGTTTTCTCCAGGAGGAAAATGGTTTTACCTGGGCTTTTCTGGACCTCTCTATGAAATGTTTGTGGAGGTACCTTAGTGCGTTCCAGCTGCTTAATAGTTGTATTGAGGATATTTATAAAGTGAAACAATTAGCTTGGTTTCTATATTTTGCAGGAAATTATGCTTTTGTTCCCTTTCCTTGCTTCCCAAAAATGCAGAATACCCACTGCGTTTGCAAGGATCACAGTCTGCTCTAATGTAAAAGAATGCCATAATCTTTTGTCTCCTAATGCCTAAAATGACAGACTTTAGAGAGACAGAAGTTGGAGAGTTTAACTTGGTGTTGTGGTTTAACC
>VZTO01018898.1:0-15197 GCA_013400615.1 Syrrhaptes paradoxus
TTTGGTTTTAATGAATAAAATGTTACTGCATAAAGCTCCAAGAAGATGGCAAGACAGTCTAGCTTTACTTTACCAATATTATGGCTGAAAAGGGTGTTGCTGTAGATAAATTGTGGTATGGATAGAGTGGAAGACATGTCCACACAGACTTTTAAGAACTCTGTGATTCCCACAGCTGTAATAACTGCAAACAGATCTTGATTTTTAGCACAATATTGAGAACACGGTAAATTGTCTTTTAAGTGTAGCTTTCAGCAAGTCAGTCCAAAATTAAATTTTCTGTTTCACAGAATATTAAAATCTTTTTGAAATTTCCTTTAGTCCGAATGAGATTGAAGGGTACAAGTTTCCAAACATTCTGTGAATCTTTCTTTTGGAAAGAGCAAGCCCAGTCCCTGTGAATTTACCAAGTTATTCATCAAATCTGAACTCTTTATTTCAAAGGAGTTATCAAGACATAGGAGAAAATTGTATGACTTGCAGATTTANTGCTTTATTCCTGTAAAATATGAAACTAATTTATGTAAACCTTATGTAATTAAAAAAAAAAAAAATTATATGCCATTTTATTTCTTTAGTAATGCTTGGGGTTTTTTGGCTGTCTTTTTTCCCCCAAATGAGATGTCTTCCAGAGGTTTGACCTGTTATCTTTATATTTATGCTGCAATTTACATTTACAGAGGTTACAAAACTGTTTCTTACCCTACTGCAGGGACACACAGGAGGCAATGTGTCTATTACATGGCATTGCGATTCTCAGAGCAGGATGATAATTGCAGTAGGTGACAGTTTGAGTTCATGTACCAGGTTATGAACGGAAGCGGTGAGAAACAGATATACTGCCTGCTTAGGACAGAGAGCTAGGGCAATAACCTCCCGCACTGCACCAGTGGGAAATGATAAAATATGTCAGAGTTCTCAGAAATTATAATTTTCTCTGTGTATCTAAGGTCAACAGTTGACCTTAGTATAATGAAGAATGAATTGCTCAGGATCAGAATAATGCTTTCTCTTGATTTTTAATTCCTCTTTTTTTGATGTGTGATAAGAGACCGAACACTTTACCATCTCTGATATATTTCAGAAGTATCACAGCAGCAACCGTATCCAGAAGGTAGCTCTGCTCTTTCCACAGTGTCAGTGTCAGTAGCACCACAACAGTAGACTTTTTTTTGTGCAACAGTCTTGGCATTAGGGTGGCTATTATAAAATTACAATTTCTAGCTTGAGACACTTAGCTTACAGAAGTCTTTCATTATAATGAGGAGAGTTTGTTTTGGTTTTGGGGTTGGTTTTTTTTATCTTTATTCTTTTGGGGAAACATTTTCTTTTTGTGAGACGAGAAAAGGGAAAAAAGGATTTACTGAGATTAAAATTTTGCCAAAAAAAATACTTTGAAATAAAACTCTGCATCTTAGAAAATGATAGCATTTGGGTTTAATTTGTAAATTTACTGATGATGAACCACTACAAGTAATTCTAGTGTCTTTTCTAATCACACAAGAAATAGCCAGAAAATGTGATTTCATCTTATCTTTCTTAAACTATCTAAAAACCAAGTATTTTGCTTTAAACCATCAAACTTATCTCAAACTTTTAAGGTTTGGAGACATCTTAATTTTATGGGTTTTCTCCATAATCTGGTGACTCCAGAAAGAGTTATTGACAGCCTAAAGCAGATATCCAAACCGGGCAGAATGAATCCAATAGGTAAATAAGCACTGGCATGTGCTGAATTGCATTTAAGTCTCCAGGCTTCATTAAGAATCCTGATAATTGAATTGGCAAATTCAGTTGCCAAAATGACACCTGTTGCTGTTTGTGGTAACCTAAGTTGTCTGAGATATCAGCACAGGAATGATACATATGCCACATGACAGTGGTAGATACCTAATCTAACCATCAACATTGAATCGTTCCCCTATCTTTATGATGGCTAAAGTTAGCCAAAAAAGACAATACAGTTGACTAAACACGGCTCCTAACACCACTTGCAACAGCCTAGGGTCTCCAAGACATCTGCATGGGACTGTCAGGAGGAGACCAACTCAAATTTTGTGCCAGTAGCTCAAAATCTCAAAATAAATCTTTCAAAAAGAAGTCTTAAACATAATCCTGGAACATCCTAAGCCACCTCAGGTTACACTATGTCTAAATTACCACATCAAAAAAGTATAAGTATTGGTAAAAAGAGCAATGAAAACTCTGTGTTCGTTATGTCTCAATATTGTGTCCATACTAAATTTGCTTTACTTTGTTTCACTAAGCTGTAAGCCTGAAAGAACTCAAGATTCTGTAAAAAATTATTTCTTCTTGGACAGCATGTGCAGTTCCAAATTACCCTGCTTTTTGACCTGTTCACTTTAGAATTAGGTTTTATTGNAGTTTGTTTTGGTTTTGGGGTTGGTTTTTTTTATCTTTATTCTTTTGGGGAAACATTTTCTTTTTGTGAGACGAGAAAAGGGAAAAAAGGATTTACTGAGATTAAAATTTTGCCAAAAAAAATACTTTGAAATAAAACTCTGCATCTTAGAAAATGATAGCATTTGGGTTTAATTTGTAAATTTACTGATGATGAACCACTACAAGTAATTCTAGTGTCTTTTCTAATCACACAAGAGATAGCCAGAAAATGTGATTTCATCTTATCTTTCTTAAACTATCTAAAAACCAAGTATTTTGCTTTAAACCATCAAACTTATCTCAAACTTTTAAGGTTTGGAGACATCTTAATTTTATGGGTTTTCTCCATAATCTGGTGACTCCAGAAAGAGTTATTGACAGCCTAAAGCAGATATCCAAACCGGGCAGAATGAATCCAATAGGTAAATAAGCACTGGCATGTGCTGAATTGCATTTAAGTCTCCAGGCTTCATTAAGAATCCTGATAATTGAATTGGCAAATTCAGTTGCCAAAATGACACCTGTTGCTGTTTGTGATAACCTAAGTTGTCTGAGATATCAGCACAGGAATGATACATATGCCACATGACAGTGGTAGATACCTAATCTAACCATCAACATTGAATCGTTCCCCTATCTTTATGATGGCTAAAGTTAGCCAAAAAAGACAATACAGTTGACTAAACACGGCTCCTAACACCACTTGCAACAGCCTAGGGTCTCCAAGACATCTGCATGGGACTGTCAGGAGGAGACCAACTCAAATTTTGTTCCAGTAGCTCAAAATCTCAAAATAAATCTTTCAAAAAGAAGTCTTAAACATAATCCTGGAACATCCTAAGCCACCTCAGGTTACACTATGTCTAAATTACCACATCAAAAAAGTATAAGTATTGGTAAAAAGAGCAATGAAAACTCTGTGTTCGTTATGTCTCAATATTGTGTCCATACTAAATTTGCTTTACTTTGTTTCACTAAGCTGTAAGCCTGAAAGAACTCAAGATTCTGTAAAAAATTATTTCTTCTTGGACAGCATGTGCAGTTCCAAATTTCCCTGCTTTTTGACCTGTTCACTTTAGAATTAGGTTTTATTGTTATCTCAGTTTCGACAGATTCCATGTGGTCTCTATGATATACACTGGAATTCATGACATGACAAGGTTTTTTGTTTCCTTACATCCAAATTCATCTCTTTCAATATCCATAAAAGGCAAAGCATGTTGTTAATCTATATATATCAAAACACCTTCCTTCATATTTAAGAAATCCTATCTTGTACAAGATTAAAAAAATAATGATTTATGGATATCTGAGTATTTTATTCTGTATTCTTGGTCACTCATTCCCCTATTTAATTTAATTTGTTAATGATAAATGTTATTTTCCAATATTTCTCTTCACTGTAGAAAGATTACCAGAATAAGAAGAGTCATAGAATCTGACATAAACATATGAGCCATTAATAGCCAAGAAAATACAGTCTTAGAGCAGTTAATACGGTACAGAATGCACAGGAACGCATTCTTCCTGGACTTTGCTGACCACACTGCTGCTACAGAGCACAGTCAGACATGTAATGAAAAGAAATGTGGTCTTTAAGATAACTATGATTCAGCACATCGAATATTTGAAAAATAAATTGCAGACAGAACTGACATGATTGCAATATACATTGGTCATCTGTTGGACGATGCAAAGGAACTGTATTAAAATCTTAAGACAGACCAAAACGATGTCAAAATTAGTGACAGATTCTATATGCATGCTTCCACGTACAGTCATATGTACATACATATATACACATATGTAAGTATTTTTTTTAAGTTAAACTAAAATGAAATTAATAGCTACATGTCTGATTTCCTTTCTCATCTGAGGCAAAGCATGTGCCTCCAAGACAAGTCTGCACTTTTTATCACTAAGGTCTCTTTGTCAATCTTGATTTGTAGTTACCAAATGTTTAAAATAGGGAACGTTAAATTTTGTGGGATTGTATTTTGAGACAAATATTCATAATAAATAACTAATTTTTGTAAAAACTAGAAATATACTTAACTACATGAACCTGCCTTCCTAAGTACATGGTTTTCATTTTTAAATTATGGTCTTTTTTTTACAACCTATGACTCTTCTTACTTTCTCTGCTGATCAGCTAGCGCATAGTAATGATGAAAGCACATTTTAATCACACTAATAATAAAAATAATTACTGTCACCTTTGCTACGGTATGTGGAAGCTCACATCCAGGGATACATGTGACTGACAGTTTGTGAACACAAATCCTTCTAGAAAGCTACCTCAACCTCTTCAGTGATTAAGTGACATTCATTTGTGCCACCCCAAAAAAAGGGACTCAAACATCTTATTCCTGGAAAGCAGCTACTGTCCCCATTTATTTCTCATTGATTATAAAAACAGAAAAGCAACTGAGAGTAGTTGAATTATGTGAACAAGATTACACTCCATTGAGCTACTAGCCATCAGATACTGCCAGATACTGCTTACTAACCAATACTCAAATCAGTCACACTCATTATAATGCTAATATACAAAAAATATTAGAGTTATTTGCTAGTTGGGTTGTTTGTGCATTAGAAAGGATCACGAAAAATGGGCAGTGTAAATGAAAGCGTATCCAGCTGCAGTGATGACCATCTCCCAGACAAAAGGAGTCAGGCAGTGCTGTGCCAGGGCTCCAATTTTCCACTGCCAGATTTGGAGTTTTTATGAGACTAAGATACTTCTCCTTTTACTTGTTATTGTCAGTATTTCAACATTACTGGTTACACAATTCAGTGTAAAACCCAGAGTTGCCCCTGCATGTGTCAGTTCTCCAAGTGGGTGTGCAGGTATGTGCAGGGTGGCAAACGTTACAAAATTGTAAACCACATTTACTAGGTCTGATGCAATATGCAGTTTTGTCAATGGATGAAGGCTTTAAAAATAAAACACTTTTGGCAAGTTCCAGTTCCTGCTTGCCAGCTTGGAAGGGCGCAGGGTGATCAGGGTAAAGTAATTAAACATTTTTATCCTTTGTTATCCACATTATTGTCTTCATTTTATTGCTCAGTGTTAAGCTAGCCTAAATATTTCTTCAAAACATGAGCTCTGAGGTCCTCCCCTTCTTGCGTTCACAGTGAGGGTTCTCAGCCACAGTCTCTAGTCACCGTTTGTGAGTAATCATGGACTGGCACAACCACCATTAAACACAACAGCACGAGCGTGGTTAGTAGGAAAGACTGCCCTTTAGAGCTTTTAGCTCAGCAATAAGATGTTTTTGAGATTCCTCCTTGTACAGTGCATTGTAATGGGTTGTGTGATTAACAAGCACCACTGCCAATGGAGTCAGACACCAGAGCAAAACATTTCCTGCCTCTTGCCAAAGCAACAAATTTAGGGCCCAATTCAGTTAGAGTACAGCCAGTTTCCTTGCTACAGAAGCTGGCCATGATTTCTAGTGATATAAGCTCTTTGCTTTCAGAATGCAGATGAGAATTCAGGACAACCTAATTAAAAACATTAATGATTTTTTTTTCAATTTGTGTTTGCTTCTGCTTGACATGATTTAATGTCAGATAGCTATGAGCATCAGAGCTCTTCTAGATGTACGGCTGCAGCAAAAGATTCTTTATCCTTCCCAGGAACATTTACTGTATCTCCTGCTAGATGAAATTCCTTTTTTTTCCTTTTTTTTTTCAATTCTACAAATGTAAATCACTTCTTCCCAGATCATGTTCCTTTCCTATTACGCTGCTTCTTTCTTAAATATGCATGTTGGCTTTCCAGGATGATAATAAAATCACCTCTCAACCTCTACAAAATATCTTTATAGTCCGTTTGTTTGGGCATCATTAAGCCTGGCACAAAAAGACTCTGCAACCAGAATATGCATAACCCAGAAGTACAAAGCAATTATTTACTGGCCCAGGCACATAAAAGACTGCTAGTATTTAGTGAGCTGTGAGGTTAGGCGCTGGTGTGCCCACACTCCAGTACAGCCCCTGGAGAGCCTTCCCCAGCCGGGCAGATGTCAGTGAGGAGGGAAGTGTTGGTGCCACCGCTCCCAAGAGCCATCATCAGGAATACAGAGCTGTTGTCATCCTCCTACTCTGTCAGTGCTGACAGCCCTGATGGGTCAGCCCCAGCCTGGCAGTTCCCGACTGCTCCTGACTAGACCAGCCTCCAGCTGCCCTCTCTGCATTTCTTCTCTTTAAGATTTTATCTTTTCACATTGATGTTTTTTCTCTTGAATACTTGATCTCCTAGCAATCACAGATCAGCAGTCTTACCACTCTGTAATTTTTACCTTTCTTATCTCTGAGCAGATAGTCTCCCAGCTCTGTCTCAGCAGTTTGAGTCAAGGTTGCACAGCTGGGGTGTATCAAAGCTGAAACCCCAGCAATGGCAGGGGCGGGGGGAGATGACAGCAGGAACTACAGCGAGAAGGTTGCAGTGTGCCGTGGCATCATCTTTCTGTCCTGGACACCATCTTATTCCACTCAAGCCTCATTCCTGATTACTTCCCTGATCCTTCTGACTCCTCTTTCTGTTTTTCTCCCCCTTCTATGGAGTTCTGAAAGAACAAGTCTAACTACTAGTTCTTCTTTCAAAATTTCTCCAGTTTTGCAACACTTGCTATCCACAGTTGCCACCAACTATTGTGCTTCAGGTGTCCAGTATCAACTTGTGATCCACTATTCATAAACCCTTACAAGAGAAACAGTGCTTGGCACAAATACTGCAGAGTTACAATGCTCTGTCAGTATGGAAAGGATATTATTCTGGACTTTTCCCCCTATGAGTGAGTAGAATTTTAGCCAAGGAAATATGTTTTCTTCTACTTTAATTCTCTTCAGAGCAAAACTCCAGAACGGATAACATAAGCTTGAGAATACGCCATCACATACTTTGTGATGCCTGTAGTTGCTCCTGCCCTTTAGTCATTAAAACTGCAAACAGCAGTGTATCAGGTAGCCAGATAATGTTTATCATAGTACATAAATCCTGTGTGTCTAAACCATCTGACCATGAAGCACAGCAGTTATTTCTCTGGGGTTTCCTGAAACCTTCAGCAAGTCATCAAATTCCTCTTTCCTGGTCAGAAAAAAAAAAAAAAAAGGAAAGAAAAAGAAAAAAAAAAGATGACATTATTATTTAAACCCAAATGATATACTACTTACATGATAAATGGGGATCTAGTTGTAAGAGAGCTTCCAACCCATGTTTTGTAGTCAGCCACGATATAACATATATTCAGACAGGGTGATGTTGATCTGTAGTGGTGCACTGTGAATCCAGAAAATTGTGGCTTGCTTCCAGCATTGCAAACATAGAACCACTTACGGAAAATACAGTTTGTGTTCAGATGCTTAATTCAAGAGTCCAAAAATATTCTGGATAGAAACTATATCAAAATCAATGAACTGATTTGCTATTCTTCCTCAAATTCACAATATTATCGCTTGTGCAATCTTTATACAGAATGCAAAAAGAGTAGAAAAGATATATACAATGGAAACATCAAACTGAATTGATGCCAAAAATGAATGCATAGTGCATAAACACCAGCCCCAATCTGACTGTTTTGCTTACCTAAGCAGAACAAAGCGGTCAGTAACACCTTTCAGGAACAGCATCCACTGAGTGACATAGCACACACCTACCCCCAGGGTCTGATCTGAAGGTCATCTGCGACAGATTTAAGATACGAAATCCACATTTTCCCATCCATTACTTTGAGGCCACCCTACATTGGTCCACACTGTGTTCCCCAGAATCATTTTAGCAATGGACCTTCTTTCTCTTTCCCTTTACCTGCTTGCTCTAATCACAAGCAAAAGAAAAAGAAATAAAAGTTTGTAGAAGGCAAGAAACGATGGACTGAGAAACTGTAGAGTCATCATTGCTGGATTTATAACATTTACAACTTTCAGTATATGCATAAATTCCATAGAGCGCAGGAAGGACCAGTAGACATCGCTACCTTGCATTTGGACATTCCCATAGTGCTGAATTTGAGCTATGGCCAGCTATTGGAGTTTGGTCTATGGTGGTTTTATTACACAAGATCAGCAGTTATAGGCTTAAAAGTCAATTTGCAATTAACCCTAACATTCAGTATAGATGTAACTAGTGCCATACAGATGAGTATGATTTTATATTGGGGATAAATTTATTCTTCAAGAGCATAATCACTTACACAAGCTACTCTTTTTCTCCCCAGATTGTTTCTCAATTTACTCCAAATTTCCCACATAATTTTAGGTGGAAAAAAATAAGAAGAAAGATGAAAATTTGGAGGACGTTATACTCTTTGCTTGTTCCGTGGGCGAAGCATGCCTTCAAGATCAACAAACAACTTCAGTTACCTTTTCCAGGTGAAGGAATCAGAAGAAAACTATTTACCATGGATGGATGAGGAGCTGACCGAGAGCTTATGGGTCAAGACTAAGGAGAGGGCAGGGACAGGTGACATTAGAGTGGGGGTCTGCTACAGGCCACCTGACCAGGAAGATCAAGTGGATGAGGCCCTCTATAGACAGATAGGAGCAGCCTCATGCTCACAAGCCCTGGTCCTCACTGGAGACTTCAACCACCTCAGTATCTGTTGGAGGGACAACACAGCAGGGTATAAGCAAACCAGAAGGTTCCTGGAATGCACTGACAACAGCTTCCTTCACCTCATGACAGAGGAGCCAATGAGGAAAAAAAATACCTTTCCCCCACCCCTCCTTTCTTCCCAGGCTCAACTTCTCTCCCAACTCTTCTACCTCCTCTCCCTCAAGAAGAGCAATGGGATGGGGTCACTTGCAGCCAGTTCACAATGTTTAATCTCTGCTGATCCTTTTCCCTCACACTCTTCCCCAGCTCCAGTGTGGGGTCTCACCCATGGGAGACAGTCCTTCACAAATTTCTCCAACAGGAGTCCTTCCCACAGGGCTGCAGTTCTTCAAGAACTGCTCCAGCCTGGGTCCCCCACGGGGTCACAGGTCTGCCAGAAAACCTGCTCCAGCCTGGGCTCCTCTCCATGGGCTGCAGTTCCTGACAGGAGTTCCAGCATGGGCTCTTCACAGGTCACAGCTTTGTTTAAGGGACATTCACCTGCTCCTGCGTGGGGTCCTCTGCAGGTTGCAGGTGGATATCTGCTCCACCATTAACCTCCATGAGCTGCAAGGAACAACCTGAGTCACTGTAGTTCTCACCAAAGGTTGTGGGGGAACCTCTGCTCTGGTGCCTGGAGCACCTCCTCCCCTCCTGCACTGACCTGGGTGTCTGCAGGGTTGTTTCTTTCACATACTCTCACTCCTCTCTCCCAGCTGCTGTTGCACAGTCTCTTTCCTTTCTAAAATATGTTATTACAGAGGCACTCCTGCTGCTGCTGATGGGCTCAGCTTTGCCTAGCAGCACGTCTGTCCTGGAGTCAGCTGGATCTGGCTCTGTCTGACATGGGGGCATCTCCTGGTGTCTTTTCACAATGCCACCCCCCCCACCAAAGCCTTGACACATAAACCCAATGCGTATTTGTTTCTTCAATTTGTTTCTCCTTACATAATAAGGCTGTAGAATGAAATCTAACTCGTTAGAAACATCTAAAATAAACAAATTCATAGACTGTAACACCAGACAGTACTCTTGTTTCATGCAGTTTGACTGCCAGTAAAAAATGGTCAAATAACTTCATCCTTTGCTGTGAAAACTCACACACAGTTCCTGACTTAGTTTGCAGCTCAAACTTACCAGCTTTTTCATTATTCACTGTACTTATTCCCAGTGACTTCTGACAGCAGCCAAAGCCCTCAGATTCTCCTGCAAGCATGAGGAACACTTCCCATCTTGAGGGATCTGAAGGTGTGCTTCAGCTGCCCTCCATACTATGGACAGATTCATCTCATGTGTTTAGCTACCAGTGTATTCCTGGATAGAGACAAGAGCTTTCAGGCAGGAGTTTATCTGTCTTAGATTCCATGGGCTTTAGATACCTCCCCTTATCTTATGAAATAGTCTACGAGAACAGCTTAGATAAGATGACTAACTTCTAAAGCTCTAAGTTTAAATTCATACTATGGATGGGAAAAAGCATTCCTCAGTGGTATGTCGACACTAGCAGATCAGTGGTCCATAAAACAAATTCTTTTAAATCTCCCAAGAAATATAATAATTCAAATGCATTTAAGTTCATATGCTAACACAGCAGATTTCATGTCAAAGCCCTATGGTGAATGCAGATGAATTTTTAGTGCACCAGCAATAAGCTATAACTCACAAGTGGCAGTGCAGTCAACTCACAGCGTAAGAGGCTACACAGTACTGCAGCAGACACATACACCATAGGGTAAAGAAAAGAGACTCAAAACTGCCAGAAACACCAGTGGACATACTGCTGACTATAGAAAAACATAGGGGTTTTTGGTCAACATTTTTACATCGTAAAAGTTAGAATATAAACCAGCAGAACTGCAGGTCTGTAGGGCCTGGATCTCTGTTATGTATACCTCAGATGTGCTACACCTAATGTCAGCATTGGTCCTCTGCGTGTTTGATCACTAAAACCCTTTAAGAGTATTAGGCGTAATTCCACAATTCATCTAATCTGTGCTGGAGTTTAAAGTAAAGCCTGTTATGTTCAAAACATTCATCTTTTTCCAGTGCTTTGCACATCAGGATGACTAATTTTAAAGTTAGCACTTCCACCTAACATGCAGCATAAGTAAGAAAGTTGGAATATGAAAGTGCACAGATTATTTACAGAGTCTATACTGGAATATATTAAGTGGTAGGAAAAAGAGAAACTCTCTTTCTGACACTGTACCCTTATTAGGTTCACAGACATTACAAAGATTTCCTTGGTATTCTATTTTTACCTTTAGGCTACAGGTTAAAGACTAAAATCAACAAAATCATTTTGATGGCTCAACGGGCAGAAGTTACATGCTAAAGGAGTACTAGGTATTTAAATGCTTTGCAGATGATACGATGTACACAAATGTAAAAGAAAACAATTTCCCCAGTTCCCTGAAGCTTAGAGTTACTTTGAAAAAATACAGTTTTTATTCATTCTTTCAGATCATCCACCTGCCCACTGAAAGTGGTATCAGGCATCTCAAGACAGTCCCATTGTCCTTAGCCTTCATTATCACTTCCCATGTTCTTCTCCACCAACTAAACAACCTAAAATAACAAAAGAACAAAATACTGTTGAGTTAAACTGCTTCTAATGCTTTGAAGGGTTGCTCCCCATGCCTGCTGCTTTGCTGTGCCAGCCAATATGCTGGGTGCTCCTGGAGCTGCCTGATGGGCTCTCTCTGCAGGGCTTGAACTCTTTCAGAAAAAGTTACTGGTGAAAACTGTGGATCTCTCAGAGATTTTTCTCTTTCTTTCAAGAAGACAACAGAAAACTGAGGACTGTTTTTAGCTGAGGCATCTTCATCACCCCATGACAGGCTGTAATGTTAGGTTAGTCACCCAGTGCTCACATTATGGAAAGGTGCTCTTGAAAGTTCTAGCAAAAAAGAAAGTGATCAATGCAGAAATATTCTTGTTTCCATTTTTAATAGTTTTTCTGGATTTTTTTTTTTGCATTTACCTAAAGAGAATTTAAATTAGCTTGTTTTTCATGCAGCTTATCTGCAGTGAAGGAAAAAAAAAGATCATGACAATTTTGAAAATATCTTGCTTGGAAGTAAGTTAACACTGGAATTCCTCGGTCTATTTAAACTTGTCACCTTCAATTGTTCATAGTGACAGATTTCCTAATGCACACCAGGCACTCACACATTTTATGTTTGTTGGAGTGTGCATCTTGTAATAATCACAGCTGCACTGATTCAATGATTCCTATTTTTGGTAGTGATTCGGAAGGAGTTCACAGTATGGGGGAGAACGAGGGGAGTGAATCGGTGATGCTGATTTCATCCAAGCATTCTTTCAGGATTCATAAATATTCAGAAATAATCTCATGATTTTCCTGAAAGTGATTTAATTTTCATAATTCTCTTGTCTTTTCTCATTTCCTTTTATTATTATACCATAATAATTATAGGAAACCATAAGATTTCCTTTTACTATTATAGAACATTTGAGTTTAAAAAAAAAGGAATAAAAAGAATACAACAGCCTCTAAGCTCTAGATAAGCATCTGTTCAAGCTGTCCAACTTTGTCTAAGTAGTTCCATACCTATCTTTTGCAGAGACTTCAAAGACATTACCAGCCTTTGCCCCTGCCCCTTCAGTGAATACATAATCCTTCCTATGAAGTGAAAGTTTCACCCAGAAAACACGTGAGTTTTAAAACAGTGTGAGAATTAAGACACCAGTGACTTGTTCAAATTTCTAGTCCAGAGTTTTTCAGTCTTTTTTCCACTTGTTTTCCTGTGATATGGACCCCTTCAGAATTTTCACGTGCCTGTACAGATTTCTACAGCATTTGCTGTTTTGCAGACCACATAGGTCTACAGAGCAAAGGCTTCAAATCACTGTTCTGGTCTAAATCAGGCACAGCAGAGATGTAAATATGTGTTTCCCCATTTACACACCAGTGTCTTCCTCATCAAATGTTCATGGAGATGATTGTGCAGGAGGACAAGATTGTGAACCAAATACTCAATGGGCAGGGAGGAAACCGTGGCTTATGCAGCAAACACGAGGGGAGAAAAATGTCCTTGCAGCTTTATTTTCCTAAAAAAAAAATGTCAAAGGTTGTAATTTCATATGATTCATAATGTGATGTTTATATCTTTGTAACACATGGATAAAAACCATAATTTGATCTGGTGAGGGCTCAGAAACTCAGAGATCTCCAAGTACAAGAAATGTGTGGACCACATTGTGGTCACAATATAATTTAAAGTAGTCCTGGAGTTTCTTTGGACTCTCTCCCATGTCTTAATTATTTACCTGTTCTACTTACAGAATTTTTGGGGGGGAGGGAAAGGGAGAGAAATACAGATCTGGAACTGCATGCAAAAGTGATGGTGCCTTCCAAAAACAATGCAACTAAATAAACTCAAACAAATTGAGACTTTTTAACTTAAGATGCTTATACCTATCGTTCTTTCAGCTGAAAACACCCATTATCATCTATCTTTTTTCTATACAGTACACGTAGACATGTGGGTCACATCTTGGAAAGGAGCTATGAGGGAAATTAACAGGAATCCTAAAGGAGACTGTCTGACAGCTGGGCACTATTCCCAGGGCTCTCTGTGAAATCTTTGCTTTTCACCATTGCGCGTATATGTCCTTTCAGAATTCAGGTGAAATATAAGATCTTAGAGATGTCTAAGATGCACTCACAACCATGGAAGGCATTTTTTTGTCTAAGTGCCTAATATAAGAGTAAGTTTATTTCATACACCACTACACAGCTTATTTCATACAAACACCACTAACACGTCTCCTATGCAATTGCACAACATACGATAGAAATAAATCACATCAAGAACTCACATATCTCAAAAACTCAAACATGTTTGCAGCACCAGAATAGTAAGAATAAATCAAAAAAAGAATAATAAATAATGCTAGCAAATGTACCACAGAATGTCAAATGATCATAATGCAATACCTGTATCATGCAAAAGGCAGTGTAAATATACGTAATAAATTAACAATTGTCAAATTAAAACCAATAGATTGTGTTTTCTTACTTAAGAAAGTGTAAGTGAAAGGAGATAAATACATCTTAAAACTACGCTGTTTAAAAAAGCAAGTTTGTTATTCCCAGAATACTCAAACAATATCTTTTGTTCACCATATTCTTTTAGTGCATACATCATTAGGAGAGTTAAGCGTAAAACAGCCTTTAAGGCAGCAGGACTCAGCCAAGTAGTTAATAAAAAAGAGGCAAGTACCTAGCAAACAGGAGAGCAGTAAAAAGGAAAGTTCATTAGGGATCTTACCTAATGAAAACAGAAAAGACCTTGGAGTACCTGGAGTAGCTGTTATTTGATGCTTTCAAGGACAGGATAGTAAGTGTCAGCATTTGTCAACAATGGCTGAGGTACAAATGATTCTACTTTCTACATGGAGTTTGCATATAGGTTGTCTTCCATAGCCCTTTCCAGATCTCTTTATCTAGGAATCCATGAATTTGGATTGGAAAATGACATCAGAGTCCTCATGTCATAGCAAATGCTGAAAAATATTCCAACAATTTTGTTCTTTTTGCATCTGTTACTACATTGAACAAGGTGTTGGAGCACTTGAGAGCCTGATTTCTCACCTGCATCCAAGCAGGTCTCAAGAGAAAAGAATGTCAGAAAACCCGTTGTGGTTCTCTAATCCCAGACCACCACCAATGAACCAGACAGGACTGGACGGAGCTTCTACATTAAAGATATTTGTTGACCTTGAGGTCTCTACAAGGGTAGAGTGACAGGTCACAAAGTCCCTCCTCTGTAGTGGCCCTTGGACAAGATGGTGCCCCTGTGCTCTCTGTCCCTGGTAGAAGAGGGCAAGAAGTAGGAGAAGAAACAAGCTACCCTCTATTTGGATCTTTTCTTGAATTAAAATAAATCTTCTATTTCCTCATGTTTATTTTAATTTATATTTACTTTTCAGAAGTACTCCCCCATTTCCAACCCCATTTTCCCCAGGCATTTGAATATTTATGAAGCCATATAAATAAGAATATATGGAGACTGCGCATCCTTTTATACAAAAGCAGTGGTAGGATTGACAGAATACTCGTACCTTTCAGTGACTGATGTTGAGAATTGCAAATATAATTTTCCCAGAGGGGCCACGTGACTCCTGAAAAACATGCTAATTGAATACTTCACATTTGAGGAAAAAA
>VZTO01018900.1:0-10882 GCA_013400615.1 Syrrhaptes paradoxus
GTTGGTAAGATGATCCTTATCATCAAACGATGCTTCAGCAAGAGCTCGGGATCTGAGTGACTTGCAGTGCAGGAGGTTTTTATTGGAAGGGGAGCTCCCCTTTAAATGAGGAGGCATTAGTTCCTTCTCCCTCTGACATCACCTGTAATTTTACATTGTGGATATAGTTATTACTCTGGAATTCGGTATGCTTCACAGGTGGAGCCCAAACAAACACCTTGTGTGTCAACACAGATGTTGTTCTCTAGAACAGTGAAATCACTCAGAACAGTAACACTTCAAGCCCATCACTCGATAAGTATAGACAATTTAAAAGACGTTTGTTCACAAAAAAATATACCCACTTGTTAACCTTTTATGGGGTATTCAGTATTGAAGAACACGGGAGCTGGTCTTGGCTCAGATTTGATAAAAGCCAAAGAGAAATTTTGAGGCTTGGGGCAAACCAGAGCAGCGGTGAGTAAACATGTTGTGGTAACCCTCTTGCATTGTCTCACAGTGCATAATCAAGCAGGTCTTTAGTAACAGCCTTGCAATGGGCACTCACATGGTGATGTAATAATTTCCTGTACGGCATTTGATGGAAAGGATGCTTCAAAATTATGTTTGTGGTCTCAAAAAGGGGCTGGTGAGAGCCAGTAAAACACATCAAAAATAGAAGTTCTTCCCTGTTGTGGTCCCTTGATGTTACACTGGCAGTACAGAGGGATGTACTCACATCATATGGTCCAAAAAGCAGGGTCAGGGGTCAGCNCGGCAGTACAGAGGGATGCATTTACCACGTTGTACTCACATCATATGGTTCAAAAAGCAGGGTCAGGGGTCAGCGATCAGGATTCATTCTTTCCTTATGAAATGTTGGAGGTAGTAGCGTACAGCAGAACTGTGGGAGCAGGAACAGAAACCTGGCTGAGCACCCAACTTCCAGAAGCAGCCATGATGCTTCTAGTTTTTCCACAGTTGGTCAATCATTTATTCCTTCTCCACTCTAGCTTGGATTCAGCAGGAATGATGTTGAATTAGCTCGTATCCTGCCCACCCAGCTAGCTGGTGTAAAGTTTGCTCACTCTGTGTAGACCCAGCTACTTTGCTATGTCCTCTGTCAAATCTGTACTGTTAATACCTGTTTTGTAGGTTTTAAAAATATATTTTTGGACATTTAAGTATTTTAATTTCTTTCTAAAGCTTTTTTTTTTGAACTTAAAAACAGAAATTAATAAATTACTATGTTAATTTTTACTGTAATCTGAACAAACAAAATTAATGGCACTGGTCTTTCAGCCAGCAAATAATTTTCTATTACATAAAAACCGGGATGGAGGAAGAGAAATCAGTGGGAAGTTACATTGTTTACATTGATCAATGTAACATCCCACTACTATTAGGAGAAAATTCTGAAAATGCTGAATAATGTAGGACGTAGACTCAATTGTCATTTGATGGGGATTCCACTGCTGATGAATACTTTTTGTCATGTCAGCTGACAACATAATTCATTTCATACGTGCTCCACTATAAAGAGCTTTATTTTTTAATCAAAATGTCAACTGGCATTGTAATATACTTTAATAACCCCCCCAGGCCAGTTTAATTTTGGGTTGTTCCCAAGAGTGCTTTTGCCTGCGCCAGCATTTTCACAGTCATCCTGTTAGCAGGGAGCCAGCTGGTCCTGCTGGAGACCAGGCTGGTGGTAAGAACATACGGTGAGCAATTCATCCGGCTGCTGCACCTGCAGTTACTTGTGTTTGGGGACTTTGGAATAATCTTAAATCTCTTCCAGTCCTTTGGATTTTCTCTTGTCTTTCAAGAGTTACCAAAAATGAATATCAGGAGGCCAGAGGCAATTTCAGCTGGTCCTTAAAAGAATTTTGGGTACGAGAAGATACCTGGATGTGTTGATCTTAAAATGTTGTTCGATTATATGATCCCGTGATCACTCAGTTCCAGTCAGTGATGAACAGATCCAAATTCATATGCAGGGGTTACTACTGGTACATTTACTATGGCTATGGACATTTTATTTGCAATTTTAAACCAGTTTTACTACTGGCTGCAGCAGTCTGTGTGCCCAGTCTGAAGCCCCCATAACAACGCAAAATCCCCTCCCTTTCTTCTCCCTGTGTCGAAGCCTGAAGGAGTTATTCCAAGTACTGCTCAGTGTTTGTGATTCAGTAGCCTGAGGCAAGCCCTCACCGCAGCCTTCTGAGCTCTCTCAGCACAGCGTCCTTCCCAGGCACTGAGGATTTGTAGACCTTGCTCTTATCAGCAACTTTAGACAATTAATAACTTCTTTACTATAGAGGAGCACCACACCATCAGCTTTATCCTTCTTAAACTCCTTCTAAGCAGAGATTTTAATATCTGAATCATGCAGACTATTTGTTTTATTTCTTTCTTGTTATTGATAAAATCTCTTTTCAGTGAGAACTTACAGATTTTCCTATATCTTAGTCAGGCACCAGTCACCAGGATATGAACAATTCCATATTAATTTTTGTCCCACTCTTCGCCACATTGGTTTCATTCCTTTGTGCCATGCTGAGCATCATTTAATACAATGCTTGCTTCCTATGAGCTCCTAGTTTACTGTCCTTCCAGCTTGTGCATTACGTATTAAACCGAGTTTAATCATCAGTTAAACCCGTAAGTTTTTGCACTTTGTCCCATCTGATTCTCTCCATGATCCTGCTGCGGGGGGAGTGAGTGAGCGGCTGTGTGGGGCTCACTGCCTACTGCGGTTAAACCACAACAGTCCTTTTTGGCGCCCAACGTGGAGTTCGAAGGTTTTGAGATAAGGACAGATTTGCAAGACCAAATTTATAGCTGTTACAGCTCCTCATCAGCTGGGCTTGCTGTGGGCCTTGCTTGCCTTACTGCATGTTAGAGTCTAGAGCTTGTTCATGGATGCTCTTTGCTTTTGCTGTTTGCAGTACTCCTTGTCATCCATAACTCTGAACAGAGCTGTGCTTTACATCAGTCCACCCCTGTATTCTAGCCAGGGCTTCAGAGAAGAAAAACAAAAGGGGAGTGGGTAGCGCATAACAGGTTTGCTCCTATAAGCATGCAGCTGAAAACATAAAGTCAGAAAAGCCTGAACTTCCTGTGCTTGATGATCTTGGCACCGACTGTGGTACTTAACAATTTGTTTTTTGTAGGTACTTGTTCCGGCGTTGGAGCAGAAAAATTTACTCGTTAAGCAAGTAGTAACCTGATGGAGGCAAATAAAAGCTATACTCAGTTATGGGTTACTGAACCTCATTGCAATGTTTAAATTGCTGGCCAATGCTCAAGAATCTTAAAATCAGCCTCTTGCAATCCAGAAACCACTACCTGCTGTCTGGCACGCAAGGCCAGCTGTAGGGACAAACTAAGTAGGGAACTTATCACTGGGGCCATGGAGCCCACTTGGCCTTTGCCAGGGCTGGAAAATCTGAAAGAAGGGTATGTTGGCATGGTTGTGTGGATGACGGGCAAAGAGCTGCTTTTCCCAGCAGTACTGAACACATGGGTGCCCAGGTTTTGCCTTCCAGCTCTTTGTCCAGCTCAGCTGCTCACTCCACTGTTTGTTCCCCCAAACTGAGAGGGAGCCCAGGAGGGACTCTGCAGAGGATCGGGAGAGCCCAGACCACTGGTAGCACTCTTTGTAGCTACCGCTGCTGAAAATACTTATCACTTGTCCTCTTTTGAGCTTCTATAAAGTAAGCCATGCTTAGAGAGAAATAATCTGATAAATAGCTTTGACAGTGAACGTGCTCTGTGTTGCATGGATCCCGAGGCTTCCTTGGGCTCCAGCCCTCATCCTTTCAGCCCCTATTATCTGGCTGTATAAAAAAAAAAAATCTAATAATATTTATAGTCTATAATAAAAAATACGTAGGATAATCCCATCACCCTTTATAGGCAGTAGTGGATTGCCAGCAGCTATTTTAGCATGACAGAGACAAAATGTTTGACTCTGTGCTATACCAAAACAGGCATCAGCTGTATCTAGAGAAAGCTTTTTTCCTAGATTGAGAAACTTCCAGGATTAGAGAAATTGGAGCCTTTTTTTTTTTTTTTTTCTCCTCCATGCAGGACGTGATAGGCAGAAAAGAATTCTGCACTTCGGGACAGACACCGATGATCGATCTGAGCTGCCTTGCCTATGACCTGGAAGAATGGACTGTTGTGATGTACCTGAAGAAGTACCTTTTTCATGGGGTCATCATCTCACTGACAATAAGTGCAATATTAGTTTTTTTTATAGTTCCTTTATCAATCCTCTTTTTCATTTACCTTAGTAATATTTTGCTTTTAATATATCAGAGGAACGGTGAGGTAAAAGGAGATCCCTTGAGTGATGTCTGGGATAGTGCAAGGAAAACTTTAGCAAGCTTTTGGGATATCTATGCAAGAATATGGCATGGTAAGTATGACATGACTTGTCTGAAGGTTTGAATGACAATAAATAGTAAATGCACATAAGGGGTGATTTTTTTTTTTATTTTTTCCAAATGGATGCAAAGAAATTACATTTATTTTACTTTGTATGGCATCTAGCCCAAAAGTTTCTGCCTCAAAGGCTGATTGCAATATAGAATAAGCAGAATGAAGGGAGAAATTGGTTTCTATAGGGTCCATTTCTCTTAAGTGGATAGGCACGTACACTTCTCTGTATATGGTATAAGTAACGCGCCGTGTTAGTTTTAGTAACATAACTGCAAGGGAAACGTGTGATTTATTTTTTACCTTAGCAGCTGCTTAAAACCTACTTAGTAAATGTTCAAAACACAACAACTAGCTGGAAATGCAATAAGTGTATTTTTAGTTGGTGAAAACAACTTTGAGTTACGCCAATTGAAAATAATTTTAAGAGCTGTATGGACAAAGAAATAATTAGACACTACATGTAAGTTTCTACTATGGCTGAATTTAAAAGTAATCTGATTTTTCAGTTTCATTATACTCAACCTTTGGATACTTTCAACACACCCTGCTCCCTGGGAAAATCCTCTGCTGCATTCTAGGCACTTGTTCTTCCCACACATGTAGTTTAAGACTTTGCTGCCCTAAGGATGAAGAAGAAAAGGTTCTTTATGTTGCTATGTTTCCTCATAGCTTTTTCCTTTAATCTTTGCATTGCAGGAGAGCAATTTCTCCACCTCTTCCTAGGACTCTGCCTGCTCCATCAGCATCCTTCTGCCCCAACAGCTCAAGCCAGGAGCTGTGGCGGGGAAGGAGATGAAGGCAGTCCCGGTGGAAGAGAGCTCTTAGTTCGCAGAAGCTGTGGCTTTCCCAAGCCTCCTACTCTGGCTCCACTTAATACCCCAATCAACTACAGAAAGAGCCAGGAGAGGGATGTACATGTCTGTGAGGAAATTCCCCTCCACTGTGCAGCGAATGCATTTAACTCTCACAGAGAAAACCTTCCTTTGGGATTCTTACGGATTCTGGTTTGGACTTCAACATCTCAACCAGTGAAACTTTTTATTATGGAAAATCCCAAAGTTTTCATTCTGCCTGACACAGAATGGAGATTTACAGTTTCATATTTTAGGAATACATCCTGACTTCTCGTTTGCCTCTCATTCTGCCAGTGAAGCAGTGTCACACCAGTACAGTGGTTTTTTTCTTTATTATTGTACTTTGGACTGGGAAAAGTTCCTCATGGGAAATAATTAATTTAGTCCTCTCACTGGGGAAAATGTCAGGTTCATGTCTGATCCAGTGATTAAACTGACCAACAAATTTGTCCACCTGTCATGTTGGAGGGAGCTTCTCTTTGCTATGGATGAAAAGTTCCATCCAGAACTTAATTTGAAAGCTACTGCTGCGGCTTTCATAGCTCTTTGAAAGTCGTTGAACAAAGTAGAGTTAACAGTTTTCTCTATTGCCTGAAAATTTACAGACATCATCGTCAGTGTGTTGCTTTCTGTCCCAAACAGGTTATGAACTTCATGGTGTGGAAAACCTCCCAGAAGGACCAGGCATTCTGGTGTATTACCACGGAGCTATTCCTATAGACTACCTCTACTTTCTGTCTAGGCTCTTTCTCTGGAAGAAAAGACTTTGTCTCTCAGTGGCCGATCATTTTGTCTTTCGTTTACCAGGTAAGAACATGTTGTATTTAGGCATCCTGGATTCATTCAACCTGTTGCTGGTTTTGATGAAATTTCCATTTTATTACAATGTCAAGAGAGCTTTTAAATGAAAAAGACTAAAAAGCTGGTAACAGGGTAGAATATCCTGTCTTTTAAGTGAAAGGTCAGGTAGACCTTTGGAGGTAGATCCTCCAAAGCCAACAAATAGTCCCGTTGGGATGAAATGTCGTGCCTCAGTAGAAAGTGCAGGATAAGACGATATTGTTGACCTGATGCTGGCTGGTCAGCAATGAGCGGTGAGTTGCCAAAGAGCCCAGGAAATGGCAGGATGTCAGTTACTTGTCCTCTACGCCAAGTAGCCATTGCCAAGGGGTATGACATCAAGGGGAATAAGAAGAGACAATATGTTTGTGTGATAAATAATCTTAATTTTTAACAGGCAAAAGTGTTCAAGCCAAGCAAAGGCAGAACCTAAAGGCTGTGGCAGGATAAAACAGGAATACAGAGGAGTTCACAAAGGCATTAAAGAAACCTGACTTTGACAGGAAGATCTATCAAACAGGATGCCTTGAATAAGTCGAAATGCCATTAAATTACAAGATGTGGCCCTGTGTTTCCCACTATCTTCCAAAGTTTCTGTTGCAGACCTTTGTCAAAGGTGGAGTGCTGGATACCAGCTCTGGCAGCCCATAGCTCTTGTTTACATTCATTCACTTAAACAATTTCTTGTCAAATTATGCTGTTGGAATGGTGAATTTGAGGACTGGGGAAACTCTCCTTTGCTGAGGCTCTCTATGGGAGTTCTGAACTGAGAGAATTCAAATGAGAAGATAATATAAGAAAGCACAGAGTCCTTCTATGGTCCTCAGTCTGTCTTTTGGAGAAATCCATCACAGAAACAAAGGAAAGAGATTCACTGAACTGTGTATGCTGTGCTGAAACTGCCCTGCTAATTCTGCCATTCATGCATCTTAAAGAGTCCTATTGCAGTCCAATTTGAGGCACGTAGTTTGGAATTTAACCACAAAATACAGCATTGAACAACCCAGATCCTCAACATTTCAAATGTTACACATCACATTGTAAAAGAACACCAAAAATAGTTGCTTGCCATGTATTTATTTTTGTAGTAATCTTTATTGTACTGAAAAATTATATCTTTTTTCTGTATTAAAATATTTAAAAAGGAAGAGGGAGGAACAGATGTTTATTTTCAGATCTCTAGCTATGATGCCCACGTTTCGGTTGCATGGCTGGTGTTTGGATAATTATGGAAAATAGCATGTGGAAGCATGAGTTTATTGAGATGCTCCTGATAAGCTAGTGCATCTTCATAACATTTGGGCACAAACACCATCATGTATTTGTCATTTTGCCAATATTTACTCTATATGGGTTTTACTTCCTTCGTACAAATTTGCCTTAGTCTAAATATAGAGCTATTAGATTTTTATTTAGCTGTAATCTTGTTTCTACATGCAAGCAGTTTTTGTGATATATTGTGATAATAATATGTATTTGCTAATTATTTATTCCAGGACTTAAATTATTACTGGAAGTGACAGGTGTTATGCCAGGTACAAGGGAGGAGTGTCTCATTGCACTGAAGAATGGGTACTTGGTGTCCGTCTCACCAGGTGGACTTAGAGAAGCATTATTCAGTGACGAAAGTTATCAGCTCGTGTGGGGAAATCGAAAGGGCTTTGCTCAGGTTGCTCTAGAAGCAAAAGTGGTGAGTATTGTATGTTACCAACCCCAGTCCGTGCTTATTGCATACCTGCCTCGTGACCAAATGCAGCTTCAGACTGTTTGTTGGAAAAGCTTCCCGGGAGAAGAAAAGGATCAGGAGTAAATATTTATTTTCCTTTTCCCACCACTTTCCTCAAGCATGTTAATCCGCAGGGAGCAAGGCTTTTATGGAACTGTACAGCTTTTGCGTGACTGTTGCAAGGCATCCATCCCTACAGTTCCGTCACGCAGGCATCCCGTTTCTTGGCTTGACTGTAGGTCAGGAATCTTCACCGTGGCCCTTCTCTGCATTGCTGTAAGGTGTGATTCTTTTTTCTCATCTTACTGGACTTACATCTTTATCTTACTTCTACAAGCCCAGTCATTTTCTTACGGCTCTTTCATGTATTATCTTTATCTTTCTTTCTTCTCATATATTCCGGGGGGCTCCAGGATTTTGTTTTTACCCTTCCTTTTCTTACAAGGTGTGTCTACATCAGAGTCTGAATTTGAATCGCATGTGCCCTTTTGAAGCAGTTTTTCCATCTCCCTCTCTTCCCATGCTTTCATTCACATCCTGGAATGTGCTGGAAGACGGGAGCTGAATTCCTTTTGGCTGAAACTAAACCAGAAGTGGGACCTAATACTCTCCAGTTGCAAATGGATGTTCAGTCAACGGTACCGGACAAGAATTCGTTCTAGACAAAACCAGAGCACTGAAGTGTGTTCAGTGTGGATGGCAGATCCTCAGCATCCTCTAGAGAAGTGCTTTGCGCTCCACTGATGTACACGTGGCCACACTCTCAGCTATATTTCCCAAATGGAGTATAATCTATGGATACAAACTTCTACCATTGGCTCTGACTTCTTCCATGTAATTCCACGTGTGAGATTGTTCCTCTGATATTTTCTCTGGGAAATAATTTTATTTGGGATGGCATAGAGCTGCAAGAGCAGTAACCCTGTCTTCTTCCTAACTGCCCCTTCTCATCATCATCATCACCACTAGAGACGAGCTCTCTGTCTTAATTTAGACTTGGCATACCTAGTGCTCTTTGTGTCTGACAATACTGGTACACATCCAGGCTTCCTCTATCATTCTGTTACCACGGTTTGGTTTGGGGTTTTTTGTGAAATGTTCTTGTGGTCATCCGTATAACTTGTTTGGTGAAACAGGCACCATGTAGGATTATCTGTTACTGGAGGGCAGAGAGAATATTTTCTCCTTTGTCACCTACTAGGTTGAGCTCACCTTTACTGTGACTGCTGCTGGCTCTTGTACAGTTATTACTGCCTCATTCAGGGTTGGGTTTTTTTATGATCAAGAAGTCTGACTGGATCTCAGTATGGTGGGCATCACTATAATTAGTTTGCAGGCTCCACTGCAAAATTTTGGCCATGTTTTATATTTCTATGGAAATCTGTGATCAGACACACCTTAGATAACTAAACACTAAAAAAAAAGTGCATTTAACAGTAGAGGGGGCAATATAACTTCATATACCATTTATGATAGAAAGTTAGACCTGTAGGAGTAACTGGATTCCATTCAGTGACAAATTTGCGGTTTGATTGCTCCAGTTTGTTCTTGCTGCATCCTTTTCAATACTGGCCAAACCAGTCTTGTAGGTTGACTGAAGACTGGAGATAGACTCATCTAAACTGACAGAACTTGCTCTGTAATGTAGCAATTCATGTGTGTTTTGCTAATACTTATTTGGAGGTGAGAGAGGACTAGAAGCGCCTTGTTTGGAATTTGTTCTACATCAGTGTGTAGCCATCAACCAAAGGACCACAGACGCTTTACAGCATCCCTGCTGACTACGTGGTGGTTCGTAACCTGCCACAGGGGGCTTGAATGGGGATTTCAAGAAAAAAGTAACTTTATTGAATGGGGATTTCAAGGAAAAAGTAACTTCTTTTATGAATAGGTACTCCCATTCTTATTATAATATGGAAGTTCAACAGGTCTTCCATTGAGAAAGTTAAAGAAAAGCAGCCAAGGAACGGAGTTGCAGCCTCAGTCCTTGCCTGCAGGTTTCCACATTCAGTTTCCACTTCGTCTTGTGTAACTACTCTGCTTACTTGGGGTCAGAGAAGGAAAGCGTTACTACTTAATGTAATGTTCTGCCTCGGTTAAGTTCTGAGACCTGTATTTGTCTCAGGTGAATTTATGTTGCCCAGGGGCTTGTGTTTCAGAAATACCCTCTGCCTGTGGCTGGAGTTTGACAGGCTAACGGGGGGGAGTCATAGTTTCTAAAGATCCCTGGATTTTATCTGTGCCAATAAATTGTTTCCAATCTAGTTAGGTAAAAGATAAACAGGAACTACGGTTTAGAAAATTCTCAAAAAAATAGAATAACCCTATACACCAGCACACACTGGGGGCTGACCAGGTTTTTTTTTAAGGGTTTATTTCTAATAATTTCCCATAATTTCTCATTCTCAAGGGTTTACTATTACTACTTGATGTATGTTTGATATTTTTCTTATCTGTCAGTTTTGTTTTTTTTTTCTTTTAAATGTTTTCCATCGCTTTGAGTTCTTTGTTAGGCTCTAGTCAGGTCTTTTTCTTGCTTGTTTGTTTTTTCGTCCTGTGGTTTCTCCTCTGTGGTAGTGATTCTTAACAGCATAAAGGTGTTCGTTCATTACCTTGTAGAAAAGTAGTTCCAGCAACATGCTCAAAATATGGTTTAAAAAAAAGATGAAAAGGGACAATAGAGGGGGAAAATAGTCATTGTATGGATCCAATCACNATTTTTCTTGCTTGTTTGTTTTTTCGTCCTGTGGTTTCTCCTCTGTGGTAGTGATTCTTAACAGCATAAAGGTGTTCGTTCATTACCTTGTAGAAAAGTAGTTTCAGCAACATGCTCAAAATATGGTTTAAAAAAAAGATGAAAAGGGACAATAGAGGGGGAAAATAGTCATTGTATGGATCCAATCACTGTTAGCTTGTCTACAAGCTACAAAATCTTACCTGGGGCTGTAAGACATGAGTGTTTCAAGTTCAGGTATCTCAAGTGTCTTTCTTTTGAGTTACACTAATTAAGTGAACTTGTTCTGTTCCTGCCTAA
>VZTO01018903.1:2968-46939 GCA_013400615.1 Syrrhaptes paradoxus
GAATTCTCCTGGAAATACTGATCTACAGTATTTTATTACCATGAAATTACTGGGACAAATCCTAAAATAATGCAAATTATTGAACTTCTGGTGTGTTTAACTGATCTAAGTTGTATACTTATACTGACTTTAGAGGAGGAGCAACAGAAGATCTGACCCACAATGAAAACCTTGATCCTACTACTTTTGCTTGTTTTGGTTCTGAAAGTGGAGATTTTTTTGGACATATCTAGATCACAAAAGTTGATGAGCATATCTGAAAATAAATCAGTGTTCGTTACTGTATTTCTGTTCTTGATATATTTTTCTTTCTTTATACTTCGTTTTCTATTGGTGGTGGTGTTTTCTGGAGATTAGGTGATGTTCCAGTTGTTGTGATTAGTACTTCTGGGTGTGACAGGTTAAAGCTTGCAGGATTGATAGAGTGCATTTATACCTGTCAAATTCTTCTGAAATGAACATTCCTAGCAAGTAGCATTCTGAAACATCATTTTGTGTTCTGGAAAAGTATCAGTGAGCAGGGTTTTATTATCTTTGTTAAAATAACATATCTAGGTTAGTTACGATGCAATTATTCTGAAGGTTTCTTCTCATTTTACAATATTGATGTGAATGCAAAAGTAGAGAACTAGTTTGTCTTAAAAGTTTTACCCTTGTAAGTGTGCGTTTTCGTTCTGGCAAGAAATCAAGCACAGCATGAGAAAAAAGTGAAAACAGTAGCACTGAAAATGAAGCACCCAACATAGAATATCAACTAGTTTTTGAAAAAAGTCTGTTAATAACATACAAAAAAATGTGAATTGTAAGCTTCCCTAAAAACTATACATTGAATTAATCCCAGTCTTTCCTGTTTTAAAGAAACAAGTAGTTACTGTCCAAGTCAATTAGTAAAGAAAACCACAAGGAATATATTTTGTACAGTACTTTATTGTGCATTAGAGAGTGGAACATAAATACGAGACCTATTTAAAATACGACCTCTATTTAAAAGTGCATGGAGAACAGAGAGCTGTCTGGGGCATTGAATAAAGCAGGAATGTGAACTTCAGGTGGTGGGAAACAGCACTGCATTTATCCATGCAAATGAAAGCTTAATTGTCTGAAGTCCCTCTTCTATTTTATGTGAGTCATTTACACAATTGTGTAAAATGTTGATAATTTCTTATATATTTAAGCCACTAATGTTACCTAGATGGGTCTTTAATTTCTTTCTTCACCTGTGGCTATCATGATTACTTCCATCAAAGTTTAGCTCTTTTTCATATTTCTCTGGAAACCTCTTGATCTCATTGCATTAGTTGTCTCTCGCCCTCAGTTAAATTCTTCATGTATTCCTGTCTGATACTAATTTGTTCTTCTGGTTGAATGTGTAGTCAAGAGACTAATTTGTTCATCTTCAATAGCACCAGTGAAGTCACAGAAATACTTGATGTTCTGGTTTATTAAGGCACTTGAGGTCAGTGCCTTAAGCATGTGCTAAAAATGAAGCAAATGCCAGCACGACCTCCAAAGGATTAGTCACCTACATAATGGTTTGCAGGGTCCTTAAAAATATTCTTCTAGCAGCCTAATTTGCTACTGGTGTAAGGTTAGGGCAGCTGTACTGAAAACTAAATGATGCTGACAATGCTTTCAGTGGAATTATGACAAGTCTACACTAAGCTTTCCCCTTTTCTTGTCTTGTGCCATGCTGATCCATTATGATACACCAAAAACAAAAATCAAAGTCAGAAACATGCTTCTGACATTTTTAATTGTTCATATGCCATTTAGTGTTTAACAGGACTATTACGATCTCAGTAAGAAGTTATATCATTACAGCTTATCGTTTTTTTCCATTTGATTTTGCAGGGTCATATTGTCATGCTCTTTCACATTTGCCTGATAATAGGATATCTGTGGTGTCATTGCTGCCTCACTGCTAATGAAAATTGGAATTGCAAATTGGATGAGACAAAACCTAGATACCCTATATTTGCATGTTAAAGTATTTTATGTGCCATAGATGGAGACATATGTTTTTTGTTAGGAACCTGAAGGAAACAAGAATTTGTGTTTTCCTATTGAGTCTGAAAATTTTCCTCCATATGACTATGAACTCTTTTTGTTTTTTCCAAATGAATAAACTTTTGTATAGAGAAGCTTCTTTTTTTGTGGCCTTTTTTTTCATTATAAGAGGTGCACCTCTAACTCATGTGAAATATTTTGATTATGAGAATATATCCTTGCAAGCCAGCTGGCAAAATGTTTTGAAAGGTAGAGATCTACTGCAAATGCTTTATTCTGCATTAATTCACAGTAGTTATATTGTGCATCTTTTTGCAATTAAAACTATAAAGTTAATTCTAAGGTACAGGAATAATATTTTAAAATTTTTAGGACAGATTACAGACTTTTATATAGGGCTCTTTGGAAATATTTAAAACAATCTTTTTGTAAATTTTGTTTAAAAAAGAAGAATGTTCTGGTTTAGGAGCAGCATTATTGCATTTCAGAAATAATATCCTGTAAAATGCCTGTAACAAGGTATTTTATCTGAAAGCCCATTGTAGCTTTCTTATTATGAGTTTCAAGCTTCTGCAACAATAAAAGTGTTCTTATTCAAATGTATATTATTGCATTCATTCTTCTAATAGCAGCATTCCATCATATCAACATATAAATAGACAAAGAAACAATTGCACAGAGTACTTGTTATTCATCCTCAATATTTTTTATTTCGTTGTTAGATATCAGACTTTGGAATAGTCATATGGAGTATTTGCAGTGAATACAGAAAGAAAAAAGATGTTTCCTCTAAGTACAGATACGCTTTCTATCTGTGTTTCCTTGGGATATAAAAAGTTACTGGTTTAGTTCCATTGGTCATTTTTATTGCCTTCCTGAACACAATGAAAATTGCACAAAGCTCCATATAAAAGCATCTCCAAGTCTAAATTAAATCTATGGTGTATAGTCTTTTGTAAACAGAGAAGAATGTACTCTTACATAATAAATCTTTTTTTGTATATATCAATAAGATATCTATTTTTTTCTTCCTAGATACGCCTTTAGTTAAAATCATTTCTTCCAATTCGTGGCCTGAAGAAGGACAATCTATAATTTTGACTTGTGAATCCAAAGGAAAACCAGTGTAAGTGATTTAACAAGTAATGTTTCTGTTATTCTTTTTATTCTGCTGTGATTGCAGTCTTCAGCCGCAGAAATCTGCTGGTTTTGTCTCATCCTGGGGTGTAAAGTAATCTCTGGCATAGAAAACCCCTTGAAGCCTGTCTTCATTAAGTGTCTATAGAAGATTGGTCTTTTACTTTGTCATCTATTTTAGCTTTCAGGAAGAATTCCAGCTGTGAGATTTTTATTTTTTTCAGTCAGGTATATCAATCTGAAAGGAGTGCATGCTTAATCAGTTACTGTTTACATCATTGAACTGATGATAGAAGAGAAAACGTCTCATGAAAATCTCCCTACATCAACTAGACTCAGAGAAAATATATTGAACTTTCTGGATGCTGTGGCTGTCATTTACAGGGGAATTTGAAGTTGAATGATATGTGCAAGTTGACTGCCTATTTCTACCAGAATTTGAAAAGATGTAGCCTGTTTTAAGAATATAAATTGTTTTACTTGGAAATTAACATCCCCACTATTAGTATTTTACAAAGGCAGATCTGCAGAGATTAACTCATGCACAGAATCTACTATTTAAATAGAATTCACTCTTTAAAACAGTGTTATGTATTTACCCATAAAGATACATAAATAATCCAATTGCTTAATATTAAATTAATATGAATAAGGTTTCTTAAAAATTGACTTTCTACTCAAAAGATTAATACATGAAGTGGTGATATACAGCTTTGGAATGGTCTTGAAACAATAGTGCAGTAGTATTTTGTTTCCAAAAAGCTGAAAATTACATGCCAAAAATCATGTTGCTTAAGGTGACATTCTCCCTGGTGTAACTTTAATGTCTTTATGGAATTGCTTAATGCTGGAACCTGAAGTCAGATTTGGGTCAAGTCAGGCATTTAAGTCCAAAATTTCTGTTTCTTGAGTTTAGTCTGGCATCTTTAAACTCCATAAGTACTGCCTGTATCATTTTAAAGCAACTCTTCCATCCAGATCTTGACTGTCCTGAGCAACTCAGCATCTAGATCTTGCTTCTACCCTGCTTGAGACCAGAACACTGGGGCTCCATCCAATTAGTCCTGCATGGTGCTCAATGCAATTGGTTTTCTGTTTACCGTATATGCTTCTGAAGTAACATGTTTCTGAGGTAGATACCTCTGTAGGTAACTCATAAATTTCAGTTGCAAACCTTCTCTTGCTTTTATAATATACTTGAAGGAGGAGGAATTATCCATTTACCTAATAGCCTTTGAGCATTCCCATAGATCTCAGGAGGTACAGAGTCTGTTTTCCTGTTATTTTCAAATTCAACAGAAGATATGCAAGTCCTTAATTTTAGGAAAGAGGTCAGCCCTGACTGCCCTGGGTGTCCTGTTGGCTAGGTGACATTTAAGATTTTCCTATCCCAGTGTTTTCCTGATGACTTAATTAGTGACTTCATTACAACGAACTCAGCTTCTTACTGCAGGTGGAGAGATGTTCATAATGTAAACTACAGAGAGAGAATCACCTTCAAAGACAACACACATCAGAATCAAAGTATTCCAGTGGAGGCCTAGGGTCAAATGATGTTAATGAGCTGTTTTCAATTATTATAGAACATGATTAGGGACAAGATTGTGTTTGCCCTGATTTTGAAATGATCTGTTTGGCACATAAACTGCAGGCATCCTAGCCCCAGGTGCTTGATTTTCACTATCCATCTAACATTCACTGTAGGAGTAAAGGTTAGAAGTAAGGTGGTCATTATGTGTTTGTATATGTTTAATTACTTGTTGTTTGTGGGGAGGAGGCACAGTTTTGCCCTTCACATTTGGGGTCTTAAAGTTTGGAAGTTATGGGTTGATTATGGAGTTATGGGTTGATTATGAGTTGTGTTATGGGAGATCTTCTAGCAGCCTTCCAGTACCTAAAGGGGGCCGATGAGAGGGATAGGGAAACAACTCTTTATCAGGGAGTGTAGTGACAGGACAAGGGGTAACGTTTATAAATTGAAAGAGGGAAGATTTAGATTAGATATGAGGAAGAAATTTTTCACTGTGAGGGTGATTAGACACTGGAACAGGTTGCCCAGGGAAGCTGTGGATACCCCATCCCTGGAGGTGTTCAAGGCCAGGCTGCATGAGGCTTTGAGCAACCTGGTCTAATGGAAGGTGTCCCTGCCCATGGCAGTGGGGCTGGAACCTTTAAGGTCCTTTCAACCCTGACCATTCTATGATTCTGTGATTTCTTCTTTTTGTTCTTTTTAGTTTTGTGAGACAGAGACCTGGATGATTGGACAGATGGATACAAGCAGTATTGTCATGGTTTATAAAACCATGGGGACAGTTTGTGCTAAACCCCTGGTGGGCTGAGGCAGGGACAGGGAGGGTCTCACTCACCACTCAGGGTCATGGGCAAGAAAACCGACATGACTTGGGGAAGAACAAGAAAAACAATTGAATTTATTAACTATTTACAACAAGAAGCAGGACATTGAAAGAGAGAAACCACATCTTACAAAAATACACTTCTCCCCCACCCCTCCCTTCTTCCCGAAGCCCAAAGGCTTTGTTCTGTACCTTTCCCACCCCTCTGGCGGCACAAAGGAGGGGGTGGAGTGGCAGTCCTCCTCACAGTCTTTTTTTTTGGCTGCCACGTGGAGTCCCTTTCTCATGTTGAGAGGCCTTCTCCAGAACTTCTCTGATGTGAGTCCTTTTCCAACGGGGCTACAGTCCCCCGATAACTCCCCCGACTCCAGCGTGGGGCTTCTAGTTCCAGCATGGGGTCCTCCACAGCTGCTTCTTTTCTTCACCAAGTGGCAAGGGAAAATGACAGAGAAGCGTTCTCTCTTTCTCTCTCACTGACCGGAGTGTCATGTGGTTCTTTCATCCTTCAGATCCCTCTTCTGTTTTTTTTTTCTCCGCCATCTAAGGTCTTCATCAGCTCCCAGGAAAAAGGGCTCCTGAGCGAGCCATGGTGGAGGCTTGGGCTACGGCAGGTTGGACCGGCCCACCCAAGCCATGCCCTGCCTGGGGCCGCGCCAACCTATTATTCCATGCCCCCTCTTAAATATGTCATTCGCAGAGGCGCCAATTGGCTCAGCCCTGGCCTGGGGTGGGTGCATCCTGAGCTGGGACACTTCAAGCAGTTTCTTACAAAAAGGCCATATGATGGTGATGTCCCTTCCCCCACTTCCCCCCCCCCGCCCCCCCCTTACCAAATGCTTGGGGGGGAAGGGGGGTGAATCATCACTTAAAAAGGAGCCACCACTGTAACCCCTGCCTTGCCGCCAGCAGCAGACTGGAAGCCAGGGGAACTCTTAGCAGTTGCTTAAGGAGCCATTACTCCCCTCCCTGCTACCAGACAAACCCCCCCGCCCACAAAACTATAACAAGTATGTAGTGGGAAAGGGGGAATAGGTGCATAATACCAACTAGGGGTTCTAGTCCTCCAATGATTTCACTTGCCTGTGAGTATTACAAGGAGGCATGATGCTTTTCAGTTTCTGAGTGTATGGGAATAATTTCAACTGTCTTTAAAAATTTGCACAGTAGGTATTTACATCTGAGCTGCTCACTTGTGCTTTCCTTTGCATTCAATTAGGTGCTACTGTGACAACTGGTCTGCTCTACATTAGACAACTACAGAAGAAAGAGCTAGATTTAATCATCGCTCTACTACTTTCTCTCCAGTAACTACATGGTTTTTAGAAAGTTAATTTAGTCAGATAACTACCTCTATATTTTGGGATACCAAATATAGATGTCTAAATATAGACATTTATATCAATTTTTATATCTAGGTTTAATTTTGGTCACATGCATTTTGCTCTTTGTCTGTAGCTTATAATCAAATTTTCATAATCTTACTTGAAAGTGGGATAACTTTTTTCCCATGCCAAAGATGTTAAACTCTGTTAAAAAAAGGGACAATTAATCATCTCAGATATTAGATTTTCCTCTACATCCCTGTATTTGTTAAGTCATTTCTGAAGGTAGTAAAAAACTGTAGCAGTGGTATGTTTTAGCTTGAAATACATAATATTTTCTCTTTGGTACACAAAACATTGTAGATAGTCTTTATATGTTACCATTAGGAGACTGTAAGTTGAAACATAATTGAAGTGGATCTTCAGTTGAGGTGTTCACTGATTTATTTATTTTTTAAAATAAGACTCAGTTGCATCCTTAATGGTTCAAATGCAAACCTTACACGTGATTTTGAAAGGGCAGCCAAATAAAAACTCCACACCACAGAATAATCAAGACAGCCTTTGGGGCACAAATATTTTGCCAATAAAGGCACCTTTAATTGTTCACGCCACAAGAACTGCCAACATCATGTGCTCTGTGTTGCTTCATTAGGTCTGTCTTTCACAGCACAGAGCCAGTAATGAATAGGCATCCTCCTGGGAGCAGTTTGCAGTTGCTTAGCATGAGAAACAGTAATGTCATGCTCCCAACCTACATTATGACTACTTTCTGGCTTGTAGAGAGAGAGAAACTGGAGAGGTCCACAGAGACCAAATATGTCAGTGTCACAAGATAAGGGATGAACTGTGGGCTTCATGGAGAGCTCGAAGCCAACCTGGTCCTTCATAGCCATTTACACACTAAGGGTAAATTTCTACACACCATCAACTTTATGCCACAGTTAGAACAGCTCTCCTGTTTCCTGCAGGCAGCAGTGAATTATATCAGTAAATGAACACCTACTTATAGGTACATTTCTCTTGTATCCCAGAACAATTTTCGCAAGCTTCAAAATGACATTAGAGATGAAAATGGAGAAAGAATGAAGCCAGGTTGTGGCTGTGGTGACATTCATGATATTGATAGCAGAGTAGTTCTTTCCCAACAGGGAAAAGCAGAATGAGGCCAAAGCTAAAACATACTTACCCCATCTTACACCTCATCACCAAACCCCTCCTTGCAGGGATTCTGCCCATCAAACCATGTGCATCATGGATACCCAGATATTACATTTCAAAGCTACAACACAGTCCTAAGGAAAAGCCCTACATAACTCACTTTCTTGTAGTAAAGAACGAGAGGCAAGTCTTACTGAGACAAACACCTCTGGGAAATCAACTGCCCTCTGAATCTCCTGCTGAAACAACAACAAAGATACAGCAGAGAGAGAGGAATAATTGTTTACTAGGTCTTAGAACTGAAGAGCTAAGGCCCTGCTATGGTGGCATAGTTTAGGGCATAAGATTTAGATGGAGCAGTCAATGGCCGTGGCTTTGGTCAAGAGAAAAAAATGACCTCAAACACTTGGATGTATGCAGCATCAATTGTCATCATGTGTGAGATGGGATGGATTTATCCCAGACTCTGAGGTTGCTAGTTACTAATAATGGGTTCACATCACATCACATTTGTGGTCTTGGTGCAGAGACAGCAATGTTGGAACTGGAGTCCTGAGAGTGGGCTAAGGGGGAGAAGTTGTAGAGCTGGAAGAGGGGGGTGGAGAGGAAGATGGAAATGTGGGTGAGCCATTTTGAATGATCCAGTGAGGCAACACAAAATGGTGCAAGGCAGGATGCACAAATTCTGTAACTGCACTGTTTTATCTCTCTGCTTATCACTGTGAGGATGAGGATAGCTCTGACTCTGGTCGTGACCCTGTGATTATTGGTATTAGGGGAATTACTTTGGAGGCAGTCCTTACCTTCTGCGTAAGGACTCTGTTGCTGCTATAAATTCTGGTAGATGTGCTTGTGTCAGCCTAGTCTCTTCTTATGCAGGACTTCGTTACTGGTTTGTTCACCCTATTGACAATTTTAATAATAATGACCTTTTGTCTTTCTCTTTTTTTAGTTTTAGGTAAAAAAGTATTTAGCTGTTTCTCTGCGTAACTTAGGTCAAGACACCCTGCAGTTGACATCACTATTCAAAAACATTCCTCTTTGGAAGATCCTATTGTATATTTTCAAACCAAATTGAAGCTAATCTCTTGTCTTTTCAACCCTTATTGCTATTTTGTCTTTTCCAATATTTTTGGCTGGGTCCCTGGGCAGTTGTCAGGCTATAATATTTTAGTAAATGAACTTCTCTGGTAAGTCTGTAAGGTGTCAGTGGATCTTTTTAATTTGTGTCCTTTTTAGCATAATACAGTTTTACGTTTGTTTGTTTTCCAAATAAGGAAAATGTAATTAAGGTTCAGAAATCAGACATCCTTTTTATGAACTCATCCAATGGGTGGACTGTTCTGAAGTCATATTGCCTGACAATATCTTGAATATTTTAAAATTTAAAAATAAAATAATAAATAAAAACCAAAGAACAAATTGATCATTTAGAGTCATCTGTACTTACAAAGGATATTTAAAGCCAATGTTTTATTTTTTGCAAGTTTTAGCTTCTACACACCATTGTGTCTTGACAGTATAATCTAGTGACTGAAAACTGACCCAAAAGAGAACTCAAAAGTTGCCCCATAATTAAATAAAGGTTCAATATTTAATATTCTTAACCAGCATTCTCAACAATGTATGCATTAAATATGTTCGTTTGTTTGTTTGTTAAGTCAGTGTCATTTAGGCAGAAAGGATATCAAAATATAATGGAATAATTAGGGCATAGGAAACAAAGAGAGACTGGGCTGTCTCTGTGCTTTAGAGAAATGTCTTTCCACTCCATGCAGCTCGGGGGAATCATATTATAGTTGATTGACTAATGTAAGTGAATACTTGTTCTTATTTGAAATAAATAGGAAAGATTTTTATTTCAGGAGAACGCTCTTATATGTATCCTTCATCAGAATAACATTATTTGTAAGGTCATGCAAAAGTTATAGAGAAAAGCAAAATCAGCAATAAACACTAATATTATACATATCCAGTAATAAGGGCAACTGACATCATCTGCCTGGACTTGTGCAAAGCCTTTGACACAGTCCCACATGACATCCTTGTCTCTAAGTTGCAGGGACATGGATTTCACGGAAGGACCACTCGCTGGATAAGGAACTGGCTAGATGGCCGCACTCAGAGAGTTGTGGTCAATGGCTCAATGTCCAAGTGGAGACCGGTGACAAGTGGTGTTCCACAGGGGTCAGTACCGGGACCAGTGTTGTTTAACATCTTTGTTGGAGACATGGACAGTGGGACTGAGTGCACCCTCAGCAAGTTTGCTGATGACACCAAGCTGTGTGGTGTGGTGGACACGCTGGAGGGAAGGGATGCCATCCAGAGGGACCTTGACAAGCTGGAGAGGTGGGCCCATGCAAACCTCATGAAATTTAACANATTCTATGATTTGGGGATTTTGTTGTTTGCTTTTTCCCCATTCTTCAAATGTATGACTCAAAGTACTAGTAAGATGTAGTAATTTTAGCAAAATAAGATTAGGGATGCTGCTGTCTGGCTACTACATAAAACAAGTCCAGCTGCCTTTTCCACTCAGTATAAAATGTGGATTTTTTTTTCCCCTGGCAGTGTGAATGTCTAAGTTTCTTTTCTCTCTTTAATATAATGCCTATTGCAAGATTCCACTGTATGACTACATATGACATGGACATTTCAGTATATAGGAAATCTGTTTATTAGTGTGTACCAAACTCCAAATTCAGGCAGAATGTCCCCATAAGTGTTCTACTTTTTTTTTTCAGCAGTTAATGAAATAAGAGAGAACATTTTGTAGTACTTTATTTAGAATCGGAATGGTTTGGGTTGGAAGGGACCTTAAAGATCATGGAGTTACAACCCCCCTGCCATGGGCAGGGACGCCTTCCACTAGACCAGGTTGCTCAAAGCCTCATCCAGCCTGACCTTGAACACCTCCAGGGATGGGGCATCCACAACTTCTCTGGGCAACCTGTTCCACTGCCTCACCACCCTCACAGTAAAATATTTCTTCGTAATATCTAATCTAAATCTGCTCTCTTTCAGTTTATAACCATTACCCCTTGTCCTATCGCTACAGTCCCTAATAAAGAGTGCCTCACCATCTCTCCTGTAGTCCCCCTTGAAGTACTGTCAGGCTGCTAGAAGGTCTCCCTGGAGCCTTCTCTTCTCCAGGCTGAACAACTCCAACTCTTCTCAGCCTGTCATCATAGAGGAGGTGCTCCAGCCCTCTGACCATCTTTGTGGTCCTTCTTTGGACTCACTCCAACAGGTCCATGTCCTTCTTATGTTGGGGACTCAAGAGCTGGATACAGGACTCCAGGTCTAGTGGAGGGTGTCCCTGCCCATGGCAGGGGGGTTGGAACTTGATGATCTTTAAGGTCCTTTCCAACCCAAACCATTCTATGATTCTATGATTCTATGATTCTATATAGTCAAATAAACATTTTAATATCAGAAAAAATTATCACTTTAATAATGAGGGCACACAAATAGTCAAGTTTGCACTATAAAGCTGTTGTTAACTATGTGTATGGTATCACCACAGAAAGTTTTGTCTTTTGTGGTATCTATTTAAAGACTCCCTTGAGTGAGACAAACATTTTGCAAAGGCAGATGGAAACAAATACTAACAGGGAAATATACAACACCATTCTCTCAGTGACCCCAGCAAGTGGCTGTTTCATTTGAGAAGGACATGACAGAGCTCTGGGGGAAAAGAGAAAACTTATTGAAGAAAGTTAACTAAGCTTCAGTCACCTGGAAGCAGCACAGCCTGTCAGCCAGGACCTTCAGGTCCTTCTCAGATTAGGTGTTGGATTTTGCTTCTGTCCTTCATGAATTTCTCTGCCTCCCATGATGGGCATGTTGGCTCATTCTTCCAGTCTGCGGAACCCCTCTGAATAGTGGACCTCTCCTCAAGTATGCTGACTACAGCCAAAGTTTGGTGTAAACAACCAACTTAATGAAAGCACATTCCACTGCCTCATCCCGGTCTTTGATACTAAACAGTTAAACAAAGCAGGACCTAGGACAGACTCCTGAAGAAGTCTGCTTGTAACCAGCCACCAGGTAGAGTTTCCCTTCAACCCAATGGTCCAGACAGTTTTTCACCCATTGAGTAGTATACATATCCAAGACAACAATAACATCCCAGCCTAGATACAAAGAATACCATTGGAGACAGCGACTGAAGACTTGCTAGAGACAAGGTAAACACTGTCTTCTTTATTTAGAGGTCCTTTCATTTCTTCAGAGTTTTTTAATGATCGGTAGTTAGAAAATTACAGAAACATTTATTTCATGAATTGTTTTGTCACACACTCAAGGATAAAATGTGTTTTAAAGAAAGAGTAGAAGATCTCTTCCTTCTTCTGAATAGTTATCTTAGTTCAAACTAATTCAAAGTGGAAAGACCTCTGAACCTAAAGAATGTATTTTGAGAAAGGCTAGAAGGGACACGTGGACTTCCTGACTTTCATTATCCTAAGAGAAACAGCTTAATACTCTACTTTCTGAAAAGTGTGGCATTATGGGCAGGATATAGCCTTTGAAGAGGATACCTGACTCCTTCAGTGAAACAGTAATTATGAATGATATCTATGAATGACCTGTACGACTCAGCTCTTATTTGATGCATGCCTTCAGAACACAGAATTAAAATAATTTCTGCATAGGTGTTCATCTGTTTCATTCTCATTGTATCTGAGAACTTGGCTAGTATTTGAATATTTATTTTTATCACACCTGTGATAAAAATTTACAGGTGGGAACTGAACAATCCTAAGATCAAAATTGGCAAATAGATCACATATATTTTTAGGTGTAACATTGAACACAGTCCCCATTTTCCCAAGAGTATTTGAAGTGACATAGCATCACACTCACAAGATAGCTCATCATTGGTTTGAATTGTAACACTGAGTTCTTAGCACATCTACAAATTTATGCTCAAGAGTCTGAAATCAGAAACTAGTGGAGAAAATAGCGCAAAACCCACTTGACCTTCAGCTGTTAACATTTTGGTATAAGTAGTTGGCCAATATTGCTTTGAAACTACAACATAATGGAAGGTTCGTATAGTGAATCATTAGTCTAATGACCAACTTTTTGTCCACACACAATTCTTTCTTACCTACTTTGACATGATACACTTCCCAGCTTCTCTAGTAGGTGAGATGGAGGTTCTGTAAGAAATTACTTCATTTTCTGCATAAATTTTATACACTGCAGAATACTATCTGGATTGTGCCATGAATACCTAGCAGCCTAGAAAGGAATGCTAGTATCAGCTCCGTCTGTATGAATTATCGTAATGAATCTGGAAAAGCATCCATGTTTCTGTGTTTAAAAATCACCTGGCAGACTGAATCCACAGCACAAGCTGGATGCTCAGGCAGTATCAATAAATATTAATGATTTGGAAAATTGGATTAATTTGTCCGTATCCAGGATGAAATATTATTCTAGCAAAAAGATGAATGTAGTATCAAAGCATTTCTCCCTTAAGCTTCATGCATATTTGTTTCTAATAAATCCTGAGTTGTAAGAGTCTTTTTCCAGGTTTCTCTGGAAAGGACCATCTACAAGTGAAATCAAGTAGGTGAAAAGAAGGGAAAGTTAGATATTGTAGTTCCACTTTTTTATCTTTAGATATCAACGATTTTTGTTGTAACTGCATTTAACGAACTGGAACTCTCCGTGGCCTCCTTCATCTTTATCCCGGAACTAGTATTGACCTTTAATACCTCTTGGTAGCTGAAGTATCTCTTTTTCTCACATTTATGCCTTCTGACCACCCTGAGTTTACGGTTAAGTTTCCAGAGGTACATCTCACACACAGCTTTGGGCACAATTCTGTAAATACATTATTGAATAAATGCTTACCTATATAGGACAAAGTATTGTGTCTGTGGGTGTGGACTCAGACAAAGCTAAGAACTCTTCCTCACAATTCTCAGCCCTATGTTCCCTGTCACTGGGGAACAGCTCTCAGGATAGCTCACTCTCTCCTATTCCTGTCTTTTACCTCGCTCTCTGTCTGTTCCAAGTTGTCGTTCTTAGAACTTGGCTTGTTCAGCAATTAGATAAAGCCTGTATCCTACAGATACAGTAAGTATCTCTGTCCTGTCTATCTCTTCTATCTTGTTCCAGTTTCTCGAATAGTTTCGTGTCTTTTTTTAAACTGTGCTTTTTTGCCTTTGTATCTTTATCCTATTTAGGGTCTCTCTAGATAATTTTCTGTTTTGAGAAGTGTGAATTTCCATTTCTCCAGAAGGAACTGGTTATATTTGAGTAGGTGATAACTCACTCAAAGCAACCTACCATTAACTTGATCTGATGGGATATAATCCATGTCACTAATGTCAATAACTCTATTGTATGGTTATTGTCAACCATACAGAAATTTCTTAGCATCAGCCAGACTTGTAAGCTGAGCATCTAGTTTCTTTGCCCACGTAGGCAGCAGTGTATATATAAAGCAAGCTTTATCAGTATTGAGCGCTACATTTCAAGCTCTTTCAGTCAGGAAGGCAAAGAGAAAATGTATGATGTGCAACATAGACTGATCACATAGCATGTGACAGAAGTTTTGTAGATGGGAATATACACAACTGTTAGTAATGATGAACCTTTTCAGTATCCAAATTCTATGCCTAGTTTATTTTTAAAACAATTTTAGTTAATAGTCACTGATGCTAGCCCAAATCTCTGTTGAAGCCAAACTTGGCAACATTTGCCAGTACTTTACCATCATTACTGTAATTACTTTCTTTGGATAGTTGACCTATTTTTAAATTATTGTCATTTTGAAGGAGATGATACTAATGATATCTCCTGCCTTGATTTAGTAGGCATCTGTTATATGCTATGTTGAATGAGTGCTCATTTTCAGTACAATGTTCTAGAATCTTATGAATAATATCATATGAATTTTAGAAAAAATCTGCCTAGTGAAACTTTCCAGATAGGTAGTTTGTCTTTGCAAGAAAAAGCCTATTATTTTAAAGGATTATGTAAATATCCAGCCCATAACCTTCTACACCAATATTTCACTGATGTTACACCTCCACTGTGGAACTATGCTCTGATGTAGTAGATAACATATTAAGAAGCAGGTAACATTATTGCTGAGATACAGCATGTATATTTAACAGATTAAATGTCAGTTTGTGTTAAACTGGGAGGTTGTATCTTCCTTTCGCAGCTGGGGCCCTCTATGCTTCCCCCCCTGCCCAGTGTTCTGCAGGGAGTAGAAAAGTGTGACAGAAAAAGAAACAGGTGGGAGTATTAGTTCCTGTCTGAAAATTACACTTTACAATAAAGCCTCCTGCAGTGTTTAAGAACTTCCTCTTTAGTGTTCTGTAAAATGATCACATTGCCTAATAGGCTCAATTCAATAATTACTTTTCCTCTTTTTTAAGTGTCCCCTTTCTACAGTGTTTACACATAAAATGGTGCAGAAAGTAGAGTGTGAAAAACAACTAACTGCAGCATTTTTAGTGCTCATTAAATCCATTTTGCATGTGCATGCCTTTTGAAATAATTCTTTTTCTTGCTCTCAAATGGGAGCACATGTTAAAATAAAAAAGGCCATGGAAAAGAATAATAGATAAAACTGAAATACAGCACAGGTAATTCTAACAGAGTACTGGACTGGAAGTTCAAATATAGGAAGAAAAGTTTTAGGAGATGATATGATGCTCAGTCTTTTGGATGCTTCAGTTTTTATAGGTAAGGGATGAGCTACACTTACAGGTAAAATAACAGCAGTCTTGAGTCAACCATTAGCAGCAGAACACAAGAAGACACAGTAGTGTAACTCCATCAGTGCAAATCATGCTCATGATTTGTTCTGTTACACAATTTCAGAAACAAAATCCGTTCCCTGTATAGCAGTTGTGATCTGGAACATCTAGGGTCATGGAGAACACCAGCTCACTGTACAGCTGGATTTTTACCCCACATGTATAGCAGCACAGTTCTGTGAGGACATGTACATGCTGTATGCTAGCAGGCTAAAACACCATCTTTCTAAAGGAAATGTGCGTTTAAAGAACAGGGGAAGGAGGAAGATTTAAAATCAAAGTAGGCTGGTTTTGGATTTTTATTTTAAATTTCTTCTTTGTATTTGGTGTCCTTTCATTCAAAAATCTGCATCTCCTGTTCTGAAGACATAAACTCTCTTTATGAAGTTGGACACTGATTTTGGAATTGCTACTTTTTCTCCTGTTGAGAATAGTTTGTATTGTTTCTTCCTTTCTCCACTGTTACTTCACCTTTTCCAGTTCATAATTTTCAATTAATACAAAAATGACTTTTATTTTTCACCGGTCCCTGTGTTTCTGGATCTATGTTAGATACATATTTTTCTTAAATTACAATTATCTAGGGGTTTTTTTCCAATTTTTATAGCACCCAAAACAGGGAGAAGCAGGTTTCTGTGACTGAAAACACCTTCCTCCCCACCTGACATTTTTCTCTCATGCTCTCCTTTGCTCCTTCATCCCCATCTCCTCTGTCTCTCTGCTCCAGGTGACAGGGAATGGGGGCTGTGGTCAGCCCATAAGAGCTCCTCTCTGCCTCTCCTTTCTCCACACACGGCTCCAGAGTGGTGTCCTACAGGGGCTGCAGAGGAACCCCTGCTCAGGCTCCTGGATCGCCTTCTCCCTCTCTTCCCCCTTTCCCCTCGGTGCTCCCAGGGCTGTTTCTCACACTTTTCCCCTGACTGTTGGGCAGCGTTTTTCCCTTCCTGGCCCAGCCTCTCCCCGAGGCCCCGCCATGGTGACTGCAGAGCTCAGCCGTGCCCTGTGGTGGGTGGGTTGGAGCCGGCTGGAACCGGCTGTGTCTGGTACGGGGCAGCCCCGGCCGCTCCTCACAGGGGCTGCTCCTCACAGGGGCTGCCCTGCAGCATCCCCTGGGCACCCACACCCAGTACAGCACCTCAGTGAGCTTGGGGCCGAGCAGTTAAATCCTTGCTAAGGGCTGCTGCACAGGTGCGCGTGCAGATGATTTCTGTAAAGAGCTTTATGGTGCAGATCCACGCATGGCAGGTTCCTATAGATATAGACATGTTTTGTTGCCATCATTGTTTTGTTTTTTTACTGCTTAGAAACACTGCATTGGTCACATTAAAATGAAATTATAAAGATTTTAGCACAGATTAAGAAGGGCTACTGTGAGCGGACTGTGCTATGCCTGTGGGAGGAGTGGGAGCCCGGGGGGGGGGGGGGGGGGGGGGGGGGGGAGGTGCGGGGCAGCGTGGGTCCTTGGGGCGTGGTGGGAGGGAGGTCTGTGGGAGACAGATCAGTATTTCTACTTATTAGTGCTGTTTAATTGTGATATTGGTTTGTTGGTGGTTTGTTTTGTCTTTTTTTATTTTGTTTAACTTTTTATTGCTTTCAAATATCCGTAGTCTGTCTTCTTACCTCGTACCTGCAATTTCTAGAATGCTCCAAATGGAGTCGGGTTGTCCTGGGGAGCAGCAGTCTGGGGGAGCGCTCAGCGCCGTCTCAGTTCTACATTTATCTCATTCTTTAAAATGTATTTACTTGCAGTTTGCACCTAGAGGCGAAAAATGAAGTCTAGACAATTATATGGTAATCAACATCAAAAAAGGAGAACTACATAAAAATGAAGAATCTTGTTAAAAAGAAGGTAAAAGGTGCAGCTAAAAGAATTAAATCTTTCCAGGCAGCCTGAGGACTATGTTACAAAAATAAAAAAAAAAATTAAAAAAGAGTTTAGAACCACAGGGTCAATATATATCACCTAGCAGAAATGCTTGAGAAGGAGAAAGTGGTGAGGCTAAACGAAAGAGAAAGCAAAGTAATAAAAAGGGCAAAGCCATAATTGGAAAAGCTGAAGTTGTTTTCCAAAGGAAAGAGAAGATCCTTAGATTTTGGCAGATTAAATATGAAAATGCAGTAAGCCAGACCACCAGGGGGAAAAAAAAAAAAAAGAAGAAAATGTTGAGGAGCAACTAGCGAAGGGAATTAGAAGTAGTAGTAGTTAATCTGTCTTGAAAAATATCAGGAAGTGTGCTGTACATTTCTAGGATTACATGAAAATCAAGATATAAGGGGAATCCAGATGAATTTGCTACATCCATATTTACTGTGGAAGAAACTGGGTAGACTGACTCTCTTTTTTCTGAGGTGCGCCAGGGGAGGTTTAGGCTGAATATTAGAAAAAAATTTCTTCACTGAAAGAGTGATCAGGCATTGGAACAGGCTGCCCAAGGAAGTGGTGGAGTCACCATCCCTGGAGGTGTTCAAGAAACGTGTAGATGTGGTGCTTAGGGACATGGTTTAGTGAGTGTGGGTTGACAGTTGGACTTGATGATCCTTGAGGTCTTTTCCAGCCTTAATGATTCTATGCTTCTATGATTCTATGCTCACCAGCAAAATATTCTTAAATGGACTATAGAAGAGGACTTAAAAATGGACTATAGAAGAGGTTGTGGAACAAGCGGGCAAAACAAGCAGTAATGAGCCAGCGGGACCAAATGTTTTCACCCCAGTGTTTGAAGGGAATTCAAGGATGAGGTTGAAGAATTATGAACAGTAACAGGAAACGTCATGCTTAAAACCACCTTGCTAACTTGAAACAGGGCTTCAGGAGAGATCCCAGAATGTGCAAGACTGTAGAACTGACATTTGGGCTTTGCAAGTAGTAAAAACCGTAAAAGGACTAGAATTAGTAGACATCTGAATAAAAACACACTTTCTGGGGGGAATCCCTTTTGCAGAGGGAAAATCCTATCTTATAAACATGCTGGAGTTCCTTGAAGGGCATAGAAAATGTACCTTGTGGAGGCCTGTATGATATAGAGGTGTAATATTACAGATATTTCCAAAACTGCAAGTGGCAAAGAGATAGTTGTTAGAGATTGTTTGTTCATTCTCTTCAAATAGAAAAATTTAAGGATAAATTAAGCTAGTGAGAACCAGTTTTGTCGCAAAGCAAGGAGGTCATTTTTCGTACAATGACTGGTAAACTTTGGGAATTTGTTGTCAATGAATATGTCAGATGGTAAAAATTCATGGTGATTCGAGGGAAACCTGCATAAACTAATGGAAAAGAAAATCTTCAAGGCTTACAGAATATTTTTAAACTGTACTTGGTGTCAGAAGGGCCTCAGATAGTTGTAGGTCAGAGGAGTGCTTGGGGGGGGGGGGGGGCAACATCTGTGCTTGTCCTGTTTCCTAAACATTTGCTTATCTCTGGTGTTGGCAATAAGGCACTGGGCTAGCTGAACTTTTAGTCTGATCTAGTACAGCTGTTTCTGTGGTGTTAGGTGTTGAACATAGACTGGCTTGCTAGGACTAGATGCTAATGGAGCTGGATCCCACTGAGAGCTTGAGGATATCTCCTTTACAGTGCTAAAATTATTACCATGAAAGTACTGGTGAATAATTTTCTGTGTGAGAGGAGTTTGTGTGAACTAAAGCACTCCACTCTGGAGACAGTGGTCCATTTGGAAGAAGAAAAGCAAACTCCTGTAGGTAAAATAAAGTTTTTATCTATTTTTTCCTTGTTGTATTACTGTTTCATAAGATATTTTTAGATGCAAAATAAATTAAGACAGAGCACAGTATAGGACTTAGCTCTGAAATGTAAGTGACCATAAGTTCCCAGTATATTGTTATTAAGATTTCATTATATTCCCTTGAAAGCATTAAGCATTTTAGTATTTATTATTGTCTAATACAATGTGCTTCAACATCAGCTTTTTTCCGGCGCTTTTTGACATTGGTGAAAAAGCATAACTGAGGTACAAAAGTTTTATGTTGTATTTCCATTTCTTTGGTGCTTCTATAACTGTTATAAATATCAACAGATATTTGGTCCCTTGTTGAGAAGAACCCATGATTTGACTAAAGATCTTAGAAGTGTAGTTGTTACGGATAGTTGTTAAAGGTATCTTACCTGGTGAAAAGAGGATATTCTGCTACATCTCCTAAACTTCATTATGTAGTTACTGACATTGAAAGTCATGAAGTGCTTACCTTGATTAGTAAGAGTTGATACTGAAGACTTTGTGTAGTCCTTACTTGTCACTGAAGTTACAGCACTGGTACTTTTATCAGCAGTCGTTGTCACTGCATCTCAAATGCATCAAGGAATTTTAGTTTAATGAGGCTTCTCTTTGACTGTGTCTTACATCAATAGGCAAATGATTTTAAACAAGTAGTATTTGGACAAGCAAGTAACTGTGAATAAGATTTTCAACTGTTTACTTAATGGAAAAAGTGGATCAACCAATCTTCATTTTCCTCTTTGATTCTTGTGCCGGCAAGCATTTGACCTTAGCTCAAAAAATGCAGCTGGCAATTCTTGGATGGGATTTCTCAGTTTACTTGTAATAACAAAGATTCTTACGTATGTTGGAACACAGCTCTCACTGAAAACAGTGCAAGTTAGGCATGTGAATATACATCACTGTCTCAGCCTGAAATATCTAAGTATTCTAAAATCCTGACTCGTGAAAGGAAAAAATAAAGGTTATAATAATCTTTGCTCATTAATACCTTGATATACTTATCTGGCGTCAACTGCCAGTGGGGTGTCACCAACAAACATGATGTTGATGAAGGGAAAATAGAAAAGGGAACTGAAAATGTGGTGTGACAGTAGTTACCTCCTGTTTCCTCCTTGCAGTCACCGTCATTAACTCTACAAGTAGAGTTGCACATGGCACTTCAGCATGGCCTATGTAAGCCAAGCTAGTTTCAGAAAATGTACATTTTTTAAACCTGTAATATGAAAATGCAAAACATGTAAAATAAGAGGTAATGAATGTATTTCTGGTTTTGTTTTGTTTGGTTTGAGGGTTTGGGGTTTGTTTTTTTTTCTGATAAATCAAAACTTACCCCAGCTCTTGTTGTCCTGCCTGGGGATGCAGTATGCTTGTAAACTTGTGTGAAGAAATACAATGTTATAAACTGAGCTGAAGACATGCCAGTTGAGATGTTATTTTTCACTGTTCTGTGAAATGCATGGTAACTAAGGTGTGCACATCCTGTCATTATGCTTTACTGCTGCTTTCCTATCCCCAGCCGTACTTCATTAACATTAGCAGCATAGTTCCTGGTTAATCCCAGTAATTTGCAGCAGCTATTCCGAATGCATCCACTTGAGCACCATATTATCTTAATACTGCTCAACTGCTGACATTTGCATGTCTTTGAAATACTTTTCAGATATTGTCCATTTAATCCACTGTAGTTTCTATCATTCTTTGTTCTTATGTTTTACTTAAAGCTGATGAAAAGGAGTAATCTACTGATTTCTCAATAGCTCTTAAAGGTTAAGAAAGAATCCACAAGGTGTAAACAGTAGTATAAGAAGCCCAAATATTTAGCTGTTTGAACACAGGGTACATAATTAGAAATTTATAGAACTACAATTATAGTGAAACCAGGTCATTAAGACTTCTATGCTTAATCAACAATTTTTCATGGGAATGAAATTCTTACATGCCATTTATCATCTCAGCTGTACTCTGACAGAGAAGAAAAAGCCCCTAGGAACTGCAATAAAACATTTAAGCAAGGTGTGACAATTATTCTTCATATTCACTTGTCTGTATATAGTTTCTCCTCTCCTTTAGATCCCCCTCACTCTCTGCCTTATCTGCGAGTGTAAGTCTTAGTTTATGAGGCTGAAGGGAAAGGGATTTGTCTTTCTAATTTGAACATCAATATATGGCACCAGTCCCAGGCAGAACAGGGGAAGGGTGTATATTACTGAAGTGCTCCAGTACTGATCCAAAGTACTTCCAGCTCTGGAATTCGTAAGGAGCTTTCAGGGCATCACTCTTTCTCTTTTTGTTTTTTACCCATTCCCCTGACTGGAATAATGTCACTGTAGCCCTGAGTGGACCTCACTTCCTTCTCTGTGTGTGATTACCTGCCTGTCAGTCTGAAGCTCAGGCTCGGCTGACTTTCCATTCTCTGGATGAGGTGGCAGCGTCACCGAGTCTGCCCTCCCTCTCTGCCTGCAGCAGTAGGGGAGGTGCACCTGATGGAGAAGGTCTCTCGCCCTTCACATTCTTGCAGAATCTCTTAGAAGCAAGGCTGTCACTTGCCCTTAATTATCTGTATGTTGTTAGGGATATCTCATCCATTGCCTGTAAGAGCTGTTATGCGACTCAGATAATATATTGTGCATCTACCTGAACAGCTCATTGTTGTGCAGTCTGTCTATATCAGGCCTTCAGTACAAGAATTCTGATACAAAAGCAGCATCTTTGCTACTTTATAGAAATTGGAAAACACCTAGTCTAATCTGTGTTCCAGTCTATGCCAACCCGTAGATATTCCCTGCGAAGTATTACCTAGTAATTTGTCCTTGAGCTAGAGCTGATGATGGCAGTCACTTCTGCAAGGCCTCCATTCCCCAGAGAGTAAGGCAAAATTTATGTCATAAGATTTTTTAATTTTTTTTTTCTTTTCTTGCTACTGGTACTGGCTTACACCTCTCCTTCGGACTTTTTAGCCTCAGGAATCTTTTTGAAACAGATGTTATGCTTTTGTGGAGGACTTTTTTTTCCTGGTTAAAATTTAAAAGAAATATAAATTATTTATAAACTGGCAACACACAGTGAATAGTATAGCCATACATACCATATTTTTTCTACAGGCAGAATATTTTAAAATGCACTTTTTATGAATGCTGTTTGTAAGGTATAGAAGTTATAGTGTTTTCTCTGAGCTTAAGATGTTTTGAGCCTCAGACTTTAAAATACATGTAAAAAAGTGTGGCTAATAGCTGTCTACTAAAAATTTTCTGAAATATTAGGTAATTTGATTTGAAGTATTAAAAATGCATTAAAATATCCAGGTGTCTTTCAGAATAAGTCTGAAAATAAACAATTAAATACATGCTTGTTCCCTGACCTTCTAATGGTGTATTTAAAAGAGATTTACCTTTGTGTTTATAGTATGCATCAGAGTGCATGTATTTTCAGTTCCCTGTTTGTTCCCATGTGATGGTCTGGCCTTGAAAGTTTAAAAATATGGCATCCTCTTTCTCCCTCCTCCATTTTGTGTTTCCACAATCATAACTGATGCAAAGCAGAAATAAAGTAGTTCATAAAATTTGCCTTTCATGGGAGTAATTACTGGCAGGGTGCAGAAACATCTGAAGACTTGAGAAATTACAAAGGAGTAGAAATGTCCAAACTGCTGTTTTAGAAGTTGGTCAGATTCAGAGAAAGCAAAAACTTGGACAGGGGATGAAATGAGACACCAAAGTTTTGGAAGTAAATAGAGCATATGACAAATGAGGGAGAGATTTGGGCAAAATGGAAAACCAGAAGGTGAGGTTGCAGAAAGGGCACTGTAATGACCAGGTTGCTGAAGGCACTTACTGTTCTCTGCTATGAAAACCCATTAAAATTAATGCATCTTCAGTGCTCCCACTTTCTGACTGAGGAAGTAGCAGAGGCAAATGCCCAAGAAAAAGTGTGCAGAAAATCAACAGCTCCTTAGAAAACATGGACTCTTTTAATCTTAATTTTTATCAAGAAGATAGAAGGTATAAGCACAAGATTCTTCTCTTTTTTTCACTGTGAACATCTATGTATACACAAGACGGAGCACACAGCTCCAGTGCAAGAGAGACACACCTTTCCCCCGCCCCTTTTTTCTTTTTTTTTTTTTTTCTTTTTAAGCCTGGAAGAAGAAAAAAAATGTTAGTGAGGACAATGACATCTGAATTTCTTGAAGAAAATTAGTGACAAGATCTACCACTTAATCTGATGAAGTTCCATTAGAGAAATTAGCAAATTGGTTGGATACCAATAATAATAACAATAATAAAACACTTAAAGACTGTAGGAAATTTTAGAAGTAATCTGAAGAGTTCAGATCTCTAAAAAAAAAGATAAATTGAAAATAAATTTGTATAAGAAACAAAAGTGTGCCTATGGAGAAAGTCACAGGCTTGGAAGTGTACTGGATGTTTTCTTGGGGAAATATTCAGTACCAAAATAAATTCAATTTTTTTTAATATACAAGTAGTAAAACTAGAGTGTCTTAGAAGAATATTGTTTGGATTTATTTTCTTGTTTTAAAGCACAAACTTGGAAATGAAGTCTGAAACCATTCAGAGATTTCATTGCACCAAAAGAAGACTGGCAATCAGTAAGCAATTAAACATTCTTAGCTATAAAAACTGAAATACATTTTGCAACTCCATGTTAAAAATATTTTACTACAGCTTATTCTGAAACACAGATGTCTGAGCTAGGTTGAAAAGATTGGATATTTAGAATACTTCATAGATTTGCCTTCTCTAGAATTTACTATAGAATGTGCTTTATGTATTGGAATTATATAAAGTGTTAAATTTTTGCATTACTACAATAATGGTCACTGAAGCAGGCAACTGTCATGTAAACTGAGGGACTTTTGTTAGTAATATGGATCCTCAGAGTGGATTTAAATATAATTCTGAGTTCAATGCTTTCAGAGCAGAAAGCATTCTGTGTGTTGTTTGTTGTTAAGTACTAACAAAAAGTATATTATGTGAAAACTTAATATTCCTTTTTTAAGAATTTGTATATAGTCACACTACTCATTTCAGTACTCTCAAGTCATTATGACAGTGCTGGATTAATTTTTGAATCAGACATGGACAGGGTAATTCACTGATCAATGGACAAAATATCATTGTTCATATGAATAAGAAAGGTCTCCACTCCAAAATCTATACTCAATTTCAATGGTGTGCTGGTTTTGCCTGGGGTAGTTAATTTTCTTCATAGTGGCTAGTGTGGGGCTATGTTTTGGATTTGTGCTGTAAACAGTGTTGATACCACAGGGATGTTTTAGTTACTGCTGAGCAGTGCTTACTCAGTGCCAAGGCCTTTTCTGCTTCTCACAGCACCCCACCAGGGAGCAGGCTGGGGGTGCACAAGGACGTGGGAGGGGACACAGCTGGGACAGCTGACTCCAGCTGACCAAAGGGATATTCCATACCATATAGTGTCATGCCCAGCATATACATCTGGGGGAAGAAGAAGGTGGGGGGAGGAGGCATTCAGAGTCACGGCATTTTCTCTTCCCAAGTCACCGTGATGTATGATAGAGCCCTGCTGTCCTGGAGATGGCCAAACACCTGCTTGCCCATGGGAAGCAGTGAATTAATTCCTTGTTTTGCTTTGCTTGTGTGCACGTCTTTTTCTTTCTCTATTGAACTGTCTGTATCTCAACCCACAAGTTTTCTCACTTTTAGTCTTCTGATTCTCTCCCCCATGCCTCCAGATGGGGGGGGGAGCGAGCAAGCGGCTGTGGGGTGGTTATTGCTGTCTGGGGTTAAACCACAACAGATGGGTAGGATTTTAATGCATTTTCATATTTTAATGTATAAACTGAGCTGTTGTGGCACGGAAATTCCAGACTCAGGAAATAAAGCATGTGATATGGTGAAATGCAAAGAAAAATATTTTGCAGAAATTATAATTGTTGAAAGATTAAAAAAGTAGATGGGAAAATCACCTGATTATTTAAAAAAACAGGCTGAATAATTTAAAATAGTCAGCATTAACTGTAAGCTTTAAGGAACAACAGATGCCTGTCAATCCTGATCTATCTCTACACAGTGGCACACAGTTAAGACATTTTGTCAATAGTTCAGGAGTATATAGTTAATTTCCATTTAAGAATAATCAGGATCTATGAGACATAAAATCTGAATTTGTTTACTCTACAGGAGATCCATGTGATTTGTAGAGGCTATGAACTTTACAAAAAGGTTTCTAGTTCTTAGGTAAATTAAAGTTAATAGGGTTTCTTGTGTTAATCAGAAAAAAAAATAAGATTTTCAATTTATAGGGTACAATTCAGAAAATAAATTTATATATGGATTTAAAGTTATTAGTATCAATTAGAAAAGCTGACTTTCTGAGCATCTCTGCAGGTCTTCCATTATTAGAACAAGATTTAGCTGTCTGTCACAATGGAAAGGTAGATCAGGATTTGCTGGTACCTCTGCTAATGGTGTTGACCTAAGTAATAGGGGACTGTAAGGGAAGTAGGAGCTCTGCAGCCAGAACTGTCTTCTCTCTTGCTCATTTGGTAGTCCAGCAAGCCTAGCCTCATACTGAATAGCTTCTAATAGGAGAGGAAGGGAAACTGGGTAGAGGGGAAATGATCAATAAAGTTGAGAAATACAAAATAGACCGTATTTTTCTTCCAGATCAAGAGGGCAGTCTTGCTTAGAATGACTTTCATTTTTTCTAGCCTATTATGACCACACAGAGGATCTTTTAAAACAGAGGTCTCCTTCAGGACTTACTAACAAATGTAAGGCAAAACAGTTTGTCTACATTATTTAAAGACAGGTGACATTTGTCAGAGGTTACCATGTTATTTTTATGGCATGCAATGGTAATTTCACTGCAAGGTGAGGTTGGTAGCTATAAACATAAAGGAGATTCTTTCTGGTAAAGAAGAGGAGAGCAGATAAGGTGTTCAGATAAAAGCCATAAAAGAAATTAATAGCATTAGGAGCAGTACTGCTGAAAATGGCAAAATAAAACATGTAGCTTGAATGATTATAGTATTTTCTTAAAAATCTTTATAACAAGAACAGTTTTTAAGAAGATGCATTTTTAGGTGAGTGTTTTCCTGACTCTGAGTAGTTAGAAGTATTTGGGGCAGTAAATGGCATTAGCAAGCAACTGCGCACAGTTTGATTTCATGTCTCTTTACATTTATTTTGAGTTGGCCATTTGCATTCTCTGGTATTGGGGGCATAAGAAATCACTTAAATAAGTAACTGTGATATCATATACTACAGTGATGGGTTCCAATGTATTCTACTATTGAGAAGATCTGCTGACTTGACCTCAGTTTTGATGTGTTACACAATATCAGGACAAAGCTTTTTCTGACATTGAGCCGTCAGCCATATTGCACATTAGTGAGCAATCTGATTTTACATTTCCTTCAAAACTGAAGGGCTGGCAGCACTAGCACAACCAAACTAACCTGGACAAAACACTACTTCTCCAACATGCACTCAGTAACTACTGATAAATTATAATTCTCTGAACTAATTTTTTCACTTCTAATGTAGATCATGGGAAGACAGTAGATTATTCGCAGCAGTGAGCACACCAATTTGGTGTCCTCTTTCCTCCCACATTAAACTTACCTTAGGGATGATACTTTGTGAAAAAGCTTAGGAGACTCCCCCACATCTGTCTTCATGTGGCAATGGATTTCAAGTTTATTTAAATCAGATTCTGGGCTACATCTCTACAACCCTCACAAAGTTGAGGTATTTTTTTGAGACAATAATTTTGTCCATCTCTAGCCTCCCTGCTGTTTACAATAATAGAATACAAGAGGTATTTCTGATGCAATTCACTGATAAGGTATCTTCTGATTTCACATAAATTCTCTTGTTGATCTGTCTCATGGCTATGAGAAAGCCGATTTCTAAAATGTTATTCACAGCAGTCTTCTTATGCTTCTTTGGGAAGATTGTGAATAATACTGGAATTAGGTAAGAAGCTTCACATATACATACATATATCTATGGATTATGCACCTTTCAGGATACTCATTTGATGTTGCCTTGCCTTGAGAATGACTAACATAAAGGAAACACTTAAGGGGGTGGAGGGGGACCCACAAGAAATGCAAAAAAGGCAAAGGGAAAAACTGCAGGTAAACAGTTGCAAAGAAGTTGACATTATAATGGGTTAGTGATCAACTGGGAAAAAGCTATCCAGAGACCAGCATTACACAGCTGTGTTAAGGGCTGAAAGCTTCTGTCAAAGGGAGTCTTAGACTCTAAATGTGGTAAAGGGGAATGGTTGAAAGCTTGATGAGATGGAAATACAGAAGGAAAAGAATTAAGGCAGGGAGTCAGGAAAAGGTGGGTATGAACTGACCTGAAAGGAACCTTGAACATGGTTGCAAGGAAAGATTAGGATGTAGATGGGGGAAATATGAAAATTTACTCTTTTACCACTTAACAATCTATACTTTGTATCTTTGGGTAAAAGAATAAATAGCTTTGCTTTGAAAAGGCTCTCCTTGAGTCACTTTAATCAGTTGCTGTCACATGCTGCTGAGGGATAAGGACTTTTGGCTGCAAATTTAGTCTATCATGTCAACATCATTAGCAGCTGTAATCCAGTGAGCCAATCTGAAGGTGGGAGGACTGCCTGATTTATCCAAAACAAGATAGAGGCCGGGAGGCCTGTCATGCAAGTGCATTTGTGATGGACCAAAGAAAAGCTTTATCTGTATCCAGGACAGAAGATAAGGGGTGAAGGGTTGTGGGCATTTTTTGGTTTGTTTTCTTTGTTTTCATCCCTTTTAATGCTCTTTTTTTTCCTCTTGCTTTTTTGGTGTTCTCTTTTTTTTCCCCCTGTAAATTATTTATACTAGCACTATTTGAGACTCCTGTCACCTCTTTATCATTTAAGCAACTTTTTTAGAGGCCCAATATGCTGCAACTGTCTTCACCATTTCTTGTAATTCCTGTTGTCTTTATAGTGGTGAATTATTTTCAAATTTTTATGATATAATGTAGAAATCTATATTTTGTTGCCACCTCATTTTAACATATGTTGACAATTTAATACTTATTCATTTAAAAAATATTGGTATAGGGCATCATAAATATTCTTAGGCTACATTATGTGTTCTGAGATGCTTAAAAGAGAAAAGTATAGGTAAATCTAATAGTCAATTTAGATATTCAAAGTTTCCTTCTCAAAAAAAGAGAACTTCATAAAAGGAACTTAGAATATTCTTGACTAGTTCTTCTGGGAAGAAAAACACTCTGGGAAGGTTACTCATGCTTTGCAGAACTACAAAATCACAGAGTTCTTATATAATAAAACATCTATCCAAGCCTTTTATGAAAGGCTAGTGACTGTGGATATTGATGTTTTTGATAGATGAAATGCTCCCAAGCCAGCTCATCCCAATATGACTCATCATACTGAGACTTTATATAAACAAGAAGTTTCCTCAGGATTTAAACTTAATTTACTTTTCTTGTTAGTGTTCTACAAATCCTACTTCCATTTTTCTTATTTTACCCACATTGGTTACAAAATTTTGACAGGATGCTTAGATACCAAATGTATGACAATATACTCAGTGAGACTGAGTATGTAAAAAGCTGGCACTGGTTTTTGTTGTTGTTTTGGGGTTTTTTTGAGTGTTATCTTAGGGAAATTAAAAGGTTATCCTGTTCTAGTATTATGGACCAGTAAGTTATCTGAACGTTGTTCACTAAGGTCTCAATGAAGAACACTTTGTACGTGACCCTTCTGTACACAAAAATCAGAAAAGTGCAAAAAAATGAATAGAACCAAGAACTTCCAAGCCAGAGTGGATTGCATTGCTTAAATTCACTTTGTTCAGGAAGAAGAGGTGATACAATATATCTATGTATCCTTTTTAAATGAAGGCTAAGTGAAGACAAATGTAGTTCATTTGATATAAAGATACAGAATTATGGGAAAGCACTGAACATCACAGTCCTTTGGTTAAGAGCAGACAAAGGAATGGACAATTAATGAACTGGTTTTACAATACTGCTGTGTAACTTTTAAAGGCCTAGGTTATCAAAAACATTAACATGGACATAAACATAAATATTAACTGTTGACTTTCATGTTACATAGACACTTGTTGAAAAGGTAAGTCTGCGCCTAAGTGTTCTTTTCTAATCAGATCTGACTGAATTTAAAAACTTTTTTTCCCCAGCATATTCCAGTTCACCCTTAGCTTTCTCTCTGAGTTATTTTGGAAGAAAATATTTCTTAGCCTCAAGATTAGAAAATAATTTTGCTTTACTTACAACTTATTTGTGGAGTTACTTGCAAGAAAATTCCTGTTCCACAGTATAAAACACAAATCATCCTGGAACATGATACCACTTTTTGATATCCTCATTAGTCACTTTTCAATTTGTCTGGGAAATAAAACCAAATTCTGTTGCTTTTTATGTCAAGTTTTGAGGATAACATGAAGACAGTTAACAAAATAATTAATTTATATTAAAAACCAGTTACCTTTTTCAAGTCAGTTACTGAAAGCTTCTGGGCCTTTCTACTAGGGTTAATCATAAATTATAGCAAAATCTATAGCAGCAGGAGAAGCTAGAAGGGAGCACAGCCCCAATTACTAGCCTAGAATTTGACCTTAGGTTTGGGATTGAGACCCAAATGGGCCAACAGTCATAGAATCGTAGAATCATAGAATCATAGAACGGTTTGGGTTGGAAAGGACCTTAAAGATAATCAAGTTCCAAACCCCCTGCCATGGGCAGGGACACCAGTCAATTCCATATCATGCACATCATGCTCAGCATAGAGATATGGGTCTGTCTGGAGGTGCTCTCTTGCTCCGGGTCATCCACTCTCTGCTCTGGGTGGTCCCTGTGTCAGGGTTATCTCGCTCTCACGGTCAGCTCTCGGTTTCCAACACTCGGGCTCTTATCTCTGGGAGAGTGGTTTCAGGACTCACTGTGCTCCGGGATCATTAACTGGGAATGGGCTGAGCCCTGGTCATTGGGTGGTGAGCAGTGTCACTGTGTATCACACATTTGTATATTTGTATATATTACTATTATTATTATCAATATTATTTTCAGTTTTATTGTAGTGTAGTTATTAGATTGTTCTTATCTCAACCAACAAGTTTCTTTTCCCTTTACCCCTTTAATTGTCTCCCCTATCTCCAGGAGGGGAGAGAGGGAAGGGTGAACGAGCGGTTGTTGTGGTGTTTGGCTGCTAGCCAGGGGTTCAAAACCACAACAGTCCCTCTCATTAAAGATGGAAAAGAAAAAGGGAGGACAGCCTTGTTCTTTGGGTGACTGTATTGGTACCAGCACGCTGCATGCTCCTGTTAGGAGAGAGCAGGTCAGTGAGCTTGTTTGTGCCATGAAATGTGTGAAGGTACTAACATGCAATTGCATTAGTGGCCACAATGCTCATTCTGACTTTACAGCTATTGTGCTCTAAGAAAGATGTTTTCAGGGTTGCCTGAGGAAAATGGGGATTAAACTGGTAAGTATTATTCTACTTGAAGAAAAGCTGAAATTCTGCAATATTGGAGATGTATGCAATGGAGAAAAAATGTGCAATATTAGGAATGTACATATTTGCCAGCTGTTTTACAGTGTCAAACCTAAATATCACCCAGTTGAGCCAGAACCCTTTCAAAATGTTCGATATGAGAAAGAACCTCTGTCTGGATCTGCACCCATGAACATGTTTCAATAGAGTAAATATGGGGAATTCACAGTTCTCTGTGCCTTGTGTCACAGAAGGAAAGCTTCCCCATCAGTATTTGAGCTGCATTTGTGCTTTGGACAATGAAGGTACTAAAGCAATTATCAAGGAATAGCAAATATGCTCTACGTTTACGTTTCCTTTACCCTTTTTTTTTTCATAGGATCATAGAATGGCCTGGATTGAAAGGACCTTAAAGATCATCTGGTTTCAACCCCCCTGCTGTGGGCAGGGTTGCCAGCCAGTAGAGCAGGCTGCCCAGGGCCCCATCCAGCCTGGTCTTGAATGCCTCTTGTGATTTTTTTTCCCCCTACCAATAATCTCTGAATGTATAAAAGTCAAACAAACAGAGAAAGAGGGAGAGAGAGGCCTACTAAGTACAAAGCTATCATAACTTATAAGAAGGTTGTAATGTGCAGAAGCATTACTTACCATATCCTGCAATATTTGTAGGTGATCAGTGTAAGACAGTTAAAAGTAATTATGTGTTTGCACAGTGGGTAGGGAACTTTCAGAATTCATTGCCACAGGGGGCTGGGTTAAGACAGTATAAACAGATTTAAAAAGAGATTAGAGACATTAATCGGAAACAAGTCTAAATACTAAGCAGGTACAAAAGAGAACAAGAGATATGCCCTCCAGCTCCCTGATAGAATGGCTGTGGATGCTGGCAGAGTAAAGGGGGAATGGATCACAGAAAATGGCCACACCCACATGCTTTCCTTAAACAGCCACTCCCCTCGTCATTGACCACAGCAGTGTGCTGGCCTGGTGTGTGAGTGTGTCTCATGTTCTTAGCTCACTTCTGCCTAACCAATGAATTGTTCAGACCAGAGTGTCTCAAAGCTTCCCAGCAGTGCAGGCAAAGTTTAATCTTCCGGCTGTGACAGAATTGCTGCCTTTGGCACCATCCTCCCCAAGAGTGGTAAGATGAAGAGCAGGCTGTGGCTAGCCACCATGATGTACTGACCAGAGCTCGGCTTTCCAGGAATTGCTCTGCTGCTGCCACTGAGCCAGCACAGGAGAGCTTAATATTAACTGTTAATTAACAGTTTTCCTGACACCCAGCGTGTGTAGATCTGTCTCCTAAGCTGTGATTTTCCTGCCACCATCATTTTGCAGCCATAGCTAACCACTCTGGATAAGACTAAAGTTGGTATACTACAAAGTGACAAAGCTCCCTGAATAATTTATATCTAAGGCTCCATTTCATAGCTATTTGCTATCCTATGGCTATTTAATTTCAATTTAAAATGTAAGTTCCATATATTACCCTGCACAGAAGTTGCTTTAACATGCCATTCATGAAGGTAGTGCTGCACACTGTAGCAGGAATGTTTCAGAGTTTCCACTCCTGGGATGACAGATTCACAGTAAGCTGGTAAATGGGGAACAATGAGGAGTTTGATAGAAAATTGAACAAATCCACTTTAAGATATCAAAGCAAATATCACCTTAATGTTGTGAACTCTCTGTGGGGCAATGTTACTGCAACAGCATGGACATCTAGATTCCCTGCTCTCATTAAACAGAAAGGAAGTGTGTATATTGTGTGTCATGTGTATTTAGATACCAATTCCTGAAAGGGCACTTAGGAAGAGTATTAAGATGTATTTATAGTAAGGTATAAATAAGGTCCATTACACGGACAGTTCTTAATCCTTGGCTTAAAATTGTATGACTCTTGTTATATTCCCTGAGTACATTATTTTCTAAAGGAATCGTAACTTCAGATAATAGTTGGTCTAGGTAACACATTCAACGATTATTTAACAACATATCATCCAAATATTACTAAAAGGCTTATAAATCTCTGTTATTTTTCAGGAGAAACATATGGTATAATATTTTTACTTCAAAAAATAATATAAATTATAAAGTAGTACGTACACTTCAGAAAAATTCACTTTGTTTACACGTCTTGTCTAACTTAGGAGAAAATAATGTAATTGCAGCATTAGGACTATTTTTCTGTACATGAGGCCACATTTTGGCAAAATGTGTCTCCTTAAGTATATAGGTTTAATTCTTATTCTTAACACTCATTAGATTTAATAAGCCTAAAACACCTGCTTAAATTAATGAAATTAAGTATCTCTTGAGTTAGACTAGTGACTAAGTTGGCATCTGCTGATTTTATAACAGTGTTTTATATTTTGTTTTATTACTTAGTCATACAACTGCATTCTTTGGTAGGGAAATAATGTAACATTCTCCTATTAAATAAATGTGCAAATCTAGAACTGCTTCTGGTGGAAATTACTTTAGGAGTGTACCCCAAAGAAAAGGATTAATATTTGGGTTATAATGTACAAAGCAGATACAAGTAATGTAGCAGTGAATCTCCAGGCTGTATATATCTTGCTTTAGTGACTAGTATCTAAGGTCCTGAGACGCTCTGTCTGTTTGTGAGATAGTCAGGATTCAGTAAGCCAACTTTTAATTCCCAGTCATGAACCTGACTTTTTGGTGGTTTCCCTCATGTAGATTTGTAAGTAGATCTTGTTGTATGAAAATAAAGACTGCATACCAGCAATAAATACATCCTGCTGTCTGTTAGGCAAATCTCATAAACTGTGGAGGAAAAAGTTAGGTATTACTTGCCACTGGGAAGGTATATGTGAATCTGCAAAATGGTCAGTTCCCTTCTCTGCGGTGCCTTTAACTTGCCTAAGGGGTTCTGGCTGCCAGTGCTTTGCCTTTGGCCTGTTTGGTGCAAAGTCACAAGGCACAAGAAGAAAGCTTTTGCAAAAGTGGGAAATCCAGGATTTTAAGTCAAATCTTATGTTGCTTGTGATAACATGCATAACAAGCAATTATTTGAGGGAAGGAGGCAGAAAGAGTGGAAAAAGGGATGGGCTGTGACACAATGCAGCAACAGAAACAAATTTAGATTGCGTGTAAGATTTGCTACTTTGAGACTGATATGCCTAGTTCAGGAAAAACACTCAGCGCATGCAAGTGCACTTGTGAATGTGAATAGCCTAAATAATTTAAGAATCCATTTACAAACCACTTACATCTACCTCAGCCTGCTTGCATGATTTCTGGTGCCTGTCAGCCACACAGGACCATATTGCTCGTCACACAAATGGAAAGCTGCTTTCACTTAGGTTACCAAGCATCTTGCCAAACTGTGGGCCCCGAAACCTCGCAAACACTTGTTTTCAGTGTGGGGGTGATCTTGACCATTCTGTTTCCTTTTTTGTTTATCTTCTTTTCTCTGGTTGTTCTTTCACTTTCTTTAGAGGTTCCCATTCAAGATGATGAGATTGTAACAGCGATGGTTCATTATATCCAGTAACTCAAACGATCATTGAATATTCTTTGATGACTTACTATTCATAAGTTTTTAATTCTCCTGTTTCGGAGGTATATATTGCATTTACATGCTTTATGTGTCTGATTGAATGCATTGCTTTGGTTCTAACAGGCCAGAACCAGTGCTTTGGACAAAGGATGGTGGAGAGCTACCAGATCCAGAGAGAATGGTTGTCAACGGCAGGGTCCTAAGCATCAGTTTCCTAAACAAAACAGACAATGGCACATACCGATGTGAAGCAAAAAATCCTATTGGCCGAAACAGCACAGAATATGTCCTGATAGTACATGGTGAGTGGTTTCTCATTATTTTTTTTTGGTGTATGTTATGCATATGTAGCATTTCAAGAAAATGCAATCAGTTGTTTATGATCGTTACCAAAAGCATAGCAAGAAAAAGCTGGAAGTATAATTGCACTTTTATTGATGCTATCATCTACTTGCGAGGAGTATGTTTACCCTGCTTTATTGGCATGCCTCTCTTCATACAGTTTAAACAAAATATATTCACTTATGTTGTGAACTTTTTGCAAAGTAAGCACCTGTAAAAATGTTTTGCAGTATGGTGGTACCATTTTATAAATACTTGCCTTGGGCACACACTGTTCAGATAAAGCTGGTTACAAAAAGATATATGAAGGGAAATATGGAAAAACTAAACATATCGCTGTTTGAGATTTTTTTTGGTTTGTTTTTTATAGACCAGCAAAGGCAGGATATCAGATACTTTTCTGCATGCAAGTTATAGCCTTCTACTGGGAAATTCACCTTATACAAGTTAGCCGATCATCTGGCCTATCATTAGACTCAATCTTCAAAAATATATCATGTCCTAAATTCATGTTACTTCTTTTAATAAAATTGAAAAATAGGCAGGTTCACAGTAAATTACAATGTGTTTGTTTTCCTTAGTTAATTGGGCAGCAGTATGTGTCACATGAAAAGAATAGCTGGCTTTTACATTAATCGTGAAATAGATTGATATCACTCAGGCATAGGAGAAACTATAATACAAAGTCAGCATTTGCCTTTTAATACAGCTTTGCAATACGGATCTAGCAGTATTGAACATAATGTTCTCTATCGCAGATATGTATGTGATAATTCCTGGAAAATTATAAGTTCTATAGTTTGAAATTTTACCTAAGTGAATATAGAGATGACAGCTCCACTGTAGTTCATGACTACTTTTTTTTCCCTCTATTTTTTAAAAAAATGCAAGTTCTTATAAAAATGACAAAATAAACTGAAACAGTCTAATACAAATTATGGTCTCTAAATAGAAATGGGAACTGTATAGATTCTGTTTGCTCATTATTAATTTCGTTATAACAAATATATGTTTCTTTGGTGTTTGCAAGCTCTCAAAATCATTTTTCACTAAAGGTTTAAACTGCCTTTAGGTATTTGGCAGAAAACTTTTAATGAGTGCTACTTTCAGCTTTCAGTAATGAGATTTTTTTTGGCGCTGTTGATGAAATGTCATTTATCAAAAGAACCCCTTAGATTACTTTTCATTTTTCTTAAAGTTCACTATTAGTTTATGCAGGATTAGTGGCACAAATAAGGAGGAGGTCTTTGCATGAGGATTACAGAGCCTGTACTGCTGCGTGAGTATTTCTGTATTAGAGACAAACAGAAAAACTAAACCCTCTAACCTCTACTTACATTGATTACTACAAGAAAAGAAAAAGAGAAAATGTCTTTTACGTCCTGGAGGTGGTGTTGTATTAGTTGTTGGCTGCAGGCACAAAGTGCTCTGCCTTTGATGAGGTAGTGGCTTCTGCGCTTACCAGATGTTGAAATTTCTGTTGTTACCAAATGTTGAAATTTCTGTCGTTTGTGTTTTCTGCCCAATTTATTTATGTGATTATTTCTGAAAACATGGCCTTTTATAATAGTAGATTTTTCTGTCAGTGGTGAATTTGCACTATGCTTCTATCAAAGAATATTTCATGATCTCCTGTGTGTCTTTTGCATAGTGGCATGCCCCCTGTTGATCTGATTATCTTGCAACAACTTCATGGCAGTCTGTAAAATCATTCATTATCAGGAAGGCATTCTGCTATGTTTGGCAGCACATTAGGCATGTTATCAGGTTTAGCTTGCACATTGTTGACCTTTTCTGTTATGAGTACGAGGCTTTCCTAATTGCATTTCTGCAATTCCAGTGTTAGAACTAGAGAAGGTAAATGTCAGGTGCTTCTGAGGTTTTTGAAACAATGACGGTAGTGTGACAGAGTATGTGATGATGTTTAGTGCCTAACAACTTTCTGTGTTTCAGACTTAAGTTTATTCTAAGTACAGAAGTGACAATTATTTTATCAAGTGTAGCACTCTCAGTTGTATAGATCAATTTAGACAGCGTCTTATTCCCTCTTTAGCTCATTGCATTCACGAGTGTCTCTAGTGAGACATAATCCTCCCAAAATTATATGATACACACTCTCTCTCTCTCTGGGCTAGCAGACCTACTTTTTATCATTTTCTGAAATGTATTCTTCCATTTAATAGAGGATGTATTTTTCTTTCTGTATCTCCCTAAGTATTTCTGGGAGCATCCTTTGGTTTCTCCTTCCAGTGCCTAATGTATTGATGTTTTGTTTTTTTTTTTTGTCCTACACCTTTGTTAGAGCTGATATATCATATAAGTATGCCTTCTTATGTTGAACGTTAGGTTTCTAATACAAGTACATGCCAGATTTAACATAAGAGGAGGTATGTTTACAAAGATGTGAGAGAGCAGAGCGAAAGAATCTGCATGAGGAGAGAATCTCTTCACAGGAGATTCTTCTAAATTGCAGATCAAGGAAGTAAAGTCTAGGAAAAGTGACCTACCAACTCTGTAAGGAGTAAGGCGTAAGTGCCATGATGGCTAGTAGCCACTCTCTTAATGGAGCCTCTGGAAGTCCAGCTCCACAATTGTTAAAAAAGTAATAGCTTTTCTAGGAAACTCTTGAGCTCAGAGGACCTGGGGTAATCACATCGAAGTTTAGAGTGATAACTGTGTCTGATTCAGTTTTTCTAGGCAAGCATGTGTGAGAAGGCAGGGGACAGCAATGAGAGGTATCCTCTGCAGAGGCAAGTGAGCATAACCTGATTCAAAGCTTTTCTTTTCTTATCCATACCATGATTTCCTCTACATTTTTTTCCCTTTTTTAACTTCAACATATTTTCTGTCTTTCTGTTTAAGGTTGTAAAATTTCATCTAGCTTCTATTCCTTTTTTCCCCTATGAAATCCCCCTCTCAGTGGGACTCAATCTACTAATTCTCTCAATTTCTGAAGTTATCTTCCAAACTCAGAAGAGGTTTAGACAGTTTAGCATAGTGAGAAGCTCGCCTAAAAATGTAAGGCATAGTATATCATAATTACAGATTAAAGGTAAGCAGAGTGTTTACAAATATTAATTTTACAAACCAAGCAAAGAGTGTCTTGTGCCTTTAACTGGACCAACCCAGACAAAATTAGAGAGAAAAGTAGTGTTTTTTCCACTGTAAATGATTATAAGGTAATGCTGTTTTGATGTTAAGTGATGGCAGTGGAAATAAATATTGCTATAAGTGGATGAATGTCAATCTGTCTACTATAATTAGTATCTGATAACATTAAAAGTCTTTTTAGATTTGTAGTGTAATTAAAGAAATCAGACTTCAGAGAAATTGAATATATTCGAATCAGGTAAAAGGCATGGACTATTAAATATGCTCATGCTGCTTTGCTGAATCAATACGGCTGCTACTTTCATTTTTCATAACTTTTTTTATTAATAATAAACGTCAAGAAAACACTTCATGAAGCAGGAAGGTGGGTACAAAGTCAGAGTTTATAGGCAGCAGTACAAAGGCAAGACATGTAGTTTGCTCAGACATTTGTCTTATGCAGTAACAAAGCCACAAGCTTTAATACCTGTAGCTGTTGTCACTTCTGTATTCTAATTGGGGAGCTTAGTGCTTTAGAAGTGCATGTTCAGGCTAGATATATTACACCCTTTATTTGGTAATGGGCCCCAGGTGATTTTCACTCTTTTCCAATTTGTTAAGAATTTTTCTTTACCTTTGTCCAAATGCTAGTCATTAATCATCAGTAAACAGAGCTAACTGTCAAACTTACGATGCTCAACCCAAAAACATAGATTCTACTTGTAAAGTGTAGGTAATAACTGCATTGATTTAGCTGGAGAAAGGAAGTGGTCCATCATCATCAAAATGAAGACACAGCTATTATGTATGTAGCAGTAGTTCATAACCTCTGGATGTCACTGCTGAAGACTTAGTTCAACATCTTGTTGAGCACGTGACAGAAGTCCACATTGTTGGGAAATCTTCTCAATGGAAACAGCAGCATTTGATAGCTTGCAGCCTGTTTGAAATAAAGTACCTGTAGTGGGTTAAGCAGAGGGGAGCTAATTTTTTTTTCCTTTTCTCCCTTCTCTTCATAAATAGCTAGCAAGAAGCTATGTTTTGAATTCCTGCTCAGGAGAAAAGCTGATACGACGAGAACGTTTATAGTTATTGCTAGGATACCTTCAAGGACAAATACATTCGGTCTCTCTTCTCCCCATAGACAGAGGGAGGGGGGAGAGACAGTCCGGCTTCTAGCTTGGGACTTGCTTTTAGGTCAAGATTGAAAAGCAGACTGACCAATTATTCCATCCCATGCACGTCATACCCAGTATATAGGTGAGAACCCTTCCGGGAGAGCTGGCTTTTTCACTTCCCTTGGGCTCCCTGCATTCGCTCTCCCAAGGCCTTGTTTTTCTTTCCCCCCCCCCGGACGCCATTAGCTCTCGGCCCGGGACGCTTGTTATCTCCGATCTCCGTTCCGTGAGTGCCTCCGGGATCCTCCCTCTCCAGGGAGATCATTAGCTGGTTTTTTTTTCCCTGATTCGGTCAGCTCTCGGCCTGGGACGCTTGGGCTGTTATCTCCGTTCCGTGAGTGCCTCCGGGAGCGGCGCACCCCCCCCCCCCCTTACTCTTCCCCCCCCCTTTTGGGGAAATTGTGAGTGCGGTTTCTGGGGTTCTAATGAACAGCTGGGGGGGGCAGTATCGTTGGGTTTCTGCTGGCAACAGCTAATGAACAGCTGGGGGGGGGCAGTATCATTGTGTATCACCCATTCCCTCCATCCTCCAGGGTTATTGGCCGGGAGTGGGCTGGGCCTTTGATCATCGGGTGGGGAGGGGCAGAATTACTGTGTATCACATTGCATATTTGTATATAGTATTATTTCCAAAATTATTGTAGTTTAGTCATTAAATTGTCTTTATCTCAACCCACCAGTCCTCTTTGCCATTTACCTCTCTAATTCTCTCCCCTATCATTGGGTGGGGGCAGGGACTGTGTGAGCGGGTGTGTGTGGTTTGGCCCCCAGCCAAGGGCCAACCCGCCACAGTACCTTTGTGAAATATCCTGATTTGCCAATCTAAAGACACACATTCAATTAATTGAAATATTCAGAACTATGGTGTGTCGTGCATCAATTACCTGTCAAAGCAATATGGAAATTAACATGAATCAGCAGCTGTGGATGGTCAAGGCAGTTCTTACTGCTACAATTATACATGCAGTAGAAAGCAATTGAGCCCTTAGCTCAGTATCTCTGGAGAATAAAAAGTAGCATAACATATTCCCTTGGTTTCAACTTCTCAATTATTTTGTATTTTTTTTTCTCGGACAAGCTATTGTTTGCAAATAGAGGCAGCTGAAAGACTGAGTTACATCCTCATTTATATTTTGAAATGTACTTTCAAACAGAAGATCTCCTACGATGTGTAAGACCAAAGGTCCCACTGCACCCTTCCTTTGCATTATAATGTATTTATCTTCCATCTACTTGTCCAGTCCCATTTCAAAACATTTATCATCTTAGCTTTCACAATAACCTGTGACAACAAGTTTCTGAATTGAATTATATGCTTGGAGGGAAAAGTATTCTCTTTTGTTTGTTTAAGCCTGCTGCTTGATCTCTTCACTTCCCAACTTTCCAATCTATTTGGCCTCTTTTGCCGTTTGTGCTGTAAGTATGGAAAATCTCGCTGTAATAGCTGTTCATGTTTGCATTTTGATGGTATTGTCTCATTCCTCTTATCGTTGCTGCCATAGTTTCTTTCAAATCCCAGTGCATCTCCTGTTATAAATTCTCCCATTTAGGCTAGTGGCTTATATCCTTTTCTAAGTCCCACAGCTGTTGTTATCTGCCTAATGTTCTTATTTCCACCCTCATTTTGCCATTTGCCAGTCTGATTGCTGCATTGCAGTTAAAATCACTTTTATTTTCATGCTGCTTCTGTTCAATAAATTCTCAAGTATTTCTGCCTTGCTCTCAATTTCTCATTAATTATGATGTTAGACTCTGCATTTCCTGGATTCCTGTCCCTAATACTCAGTTGTANTTTAATTAAACTGCTTTTATCTTGACCCACAAATTTTTCATCTTATTCTCCCCCTTTATTTTGCTGAAGGGGGAGTGGTAGAGGGGCCTGGTGGGCACCTGGTATCCAAGGTTAACCCACCACACCAGTCTCCTTCTTTTATGGTCTCTTTTTAACCTTTTTCTTCATTTTTTGGTGTAGTAATAAATCTCTGTGATTGACTGTTCTCCATATCTGGAACAGCACTATGCCAAATTTGCACCACACACCTTAGTTTATTAACTCCTGCTTCCAAATACATTTATAGAAGTTCACCTTCTATGTCTACCTATAATTCCAGCACCCTGCACTTCATTCATTTGCCCACTGTCACATTTTTATTATGTTTCATTTCTGTTGTGATGAGGCTCCCTCATTCCTTTATTTCTGTTTTGCACATCTCTCACTCTATGAAAGTAAAAGCTGAGTAGAGCAGTAATTTGAAATAAAACTGAGGAAGTAAGATTTTTTTTCTGTTTTCTTTGAAAACTGAGTTTGCTGTATAGGCAGTAGATCTCCTGGTTTGCAAATAGTTTCACTACAGGCCTCTGATAAATCTTGTGCACTGTTCTTGAACACCTTATCCTTATAAAAATCTAAAAAACACAAAAAAATATTCACTGAATGGGTGGGATGAGGGAGGTAGAAAGGAAAGGAAGCAGCATCCGTGTGGAGCAGCACACTTATCAGTAATCTAGTTGCTCTCGGTTTTGGTGTTAAGACCTTAGACATTGAGGTAGCTGGACAACTTCTGAAGTTTCCTTCTTTGTAGTTCCTGAGTTGAAATGTCTCATTTACAGACATATCTCAGAGAAAAGACTTCCCTTGCCTATGGGAAAATCCTACGTTTTACCTGAACAAAGTTTGGGCTTTGGGAAAAGAGAATTGAGCAGACCCATGGTCTAATGGAACAAATATAACATGTACAGCTGCAACAAAGGGTTTTTTAGTAAAAAACAGCTTTGCCCTTACATCAATCAAGGCACGCCAAGAATATGAATCTCAGAAGACTGCTTAGAACTTCATTTGAAATGCTGTGCACATGAATGCCTATGGTTTTTATTTCTGAGATTTTTTTTAATATATATCTCTGCTTCAGTCAAAAGAAATAGGGTGTCTCAGTTTTAAGTCCTTAAAAAAGAGGTGAAAAGTCTTTCTTACAAACAGTAAAACAAAATTTAAAAAGTACAGAAGACAACTCACAGAGGAGCCTGAGCTTTCACCTGAAAAATAAATACTCTTGAAGACCTTTTCATTCTCAAAAGCCTTCCTTCCCCCTAAACCATGTATTTTTTTCTCTCTTCCCCTTTCCTGCTATGCATGCCTGCACATACATACATGTACACACTCCCCGACACACACACCGTGCACACACACACAAAAACAATAAAACAAATNCTCGGACAAGCTATTGTTTGCAAATAGAGGCAGCTGAAAGACTGAGTTACATCCTCATTTATATTTTGAAATGTACTTTCAAACAGAAGATCTCCTACGATGTGTAAGACCAAAGGTCCCACTGCACCCTTCCTTTGCATTATAATGTATTTATCTTCCATCTACTTGTCCAGTCCCATTTCAAAACATTTATCATCTTAGCTTTCACAATAACCTGTGACAACAAGTTTCTGAATTGAATTATATGCTTGGAGGGAAAAGTATTCTCTTTTGTTTGTTTAAGCCTGCTGCTTGATCTCTTCACTTCCCAACTTTCCAATCTATTTGGCCTCTTTTGCCGTTTGTGCTGTAAGTATGGAAAATCTCGCTGTAATAGCTGTTCATGTTTGCATTTTGATGGTATTGTCTCATTCCTCTTATCGTTGCTGCCATAGTTTCTTTCAAATCCCAGTGCTTCTCCTGTTATAAATTCTCCCATTTAGGCTAGTGGCTTATATCCTTTTCTAAGTCCCACAGCTGTTGTTATCTGCCTAATGTTCTTATTTCCACCCTCATTTTGCCATTTGCCAGTCTGATTGCTGCATTGCAGTTAAAATCACTTTTATTTTCATGCTGCTTCTGTTCAATAAATTCTCAAGTATTTCTGCCTTGCTCTCAATTTCTCATTAATTATGATGTTAGACTCTGCATTTCCTGGATTCCTGTCCCTAATACTCAGTTGTATTGGGTCAGGCTGAGATGCAGTCAGTATCCCCACAGCAGCCCTCCCAGTGCTGAGTGTTACCCTGGCAGCCAGCAGGGTGTTTGTAACATCATGTTATAAACATACAGACCATTTAATGCATGTTATTCTGCAAAGCATAGCCCTTCAAATTGTGTTGAAATATTTTGATTTTGCATATGCACCGACATTCTAAATTGGTTTTAAAGTATTAAATCATTGTCATAATATTAAAGTCAACTGGTCCAGACTACTCTCAGTTACACTAAAAGAGGTGGCCCAGACACAATGCAGATGAATGCTGCACAATCAGATGAATTAAGAAATCATTATGTAATATAACTTTTATTATTTGACCAAAGGCAAATAATGTTTAGTTGACGTTTTCAGGTATAACAAGTCAGTCAAGAAACTTCTGGTGGAATTGCTGGCTTAATTTTATGGATGAATTGTCTAGCTATTATCCCTGAACACTCACAAGGCAGCTACTTTGAAATTGCTTTTGGTTGATAAATACTTGAATAGTGGGGTCTGTAGTTGGGCTGTGTGAACTGATATTTCTTTGGTTTTGGTGACTTTAGAAAAATAAGATACAAATATTTTTCCAGATAAGCTGAAATTTATTTTGGAAAGGTCAAGAAAATAACATTCCAAACCACAGTAACACTTTCGGGGAATCTGTTTTACACTTCTGCATTTTTACATTAAAATATTACTTTTGATGATAAAAAACTTTTAAAATAAAGTGGTTTTGTTAGAAAACATATGGAAGATTTTAATTATTTTTTTTCCCTATTGGATTACTCATTGAAATTATTGAATTCAGAGTATTTAAGTTGAATTAAATCTAAATTTGTCCTGCCTTTCCTTTTTTTTTTTTTTTTTTT
>VZTO01018903.1:47962-59825 GCA_013400615.1 Syrrhaptes paradoxus
CCCCTTTCCTGCTATGCATGCCTGCACATACATACATGTACACACTCCCCGACACACACACCGTGCACACACACACAAAAACAATAAAACAAATGAACAAACAAAGGTCTAGTAACTTATCCAGGACAAGTTTTTTTTCTTTTTAATCTTCATATCTTTTGAAATCCACAGCAGGTGGATCATTTTCTTGCAAAAGCTGAGGTGTGGAGAAGTGAGGTTTCACTGTGGCAGGCCTGAATAAGTAACTCATTATAACACTATGTTAAACATCATGTTATAAACATACAGACCATTTAATGCATGTTATTCTGCAAAGCATAGCCCTTCAAATTGTGTTGAAATATTTTGATTTTGCATATGCACCGACATTCTAAATTGGTTTTAAAGTATTAAATCATTGTCATAATATTAAAGTCAACTGGTCCAGACTACTCTCAGTTACACTAAAAGAGGTGGCCCAGACACAATGCAGATGAATGCTGCACAATCAGATGAATTAAGAAATCATTATGTAATATAACTTTTATTATTTGACCAAAGGCAAATAATGTTTAGTTGACGTTTTCAGGTATAACAAGTCAGTCAAGAAACTTCTGGTGGAATTGCTGGCTTAATTTTATGGATGAATTGTCTAGCTATTATCCCTGAACACTCACAAGGCAGCTACTTTGAAATTGCTTTTGGTTGATAAATACTTGAATAGTGGGGTCTGTAGTTGGGCTGTGTGAACTGATATTTCTTTGGTTTTGGTGACTTTAGAAAAATAAGATACAAATATTTTTCCAGATAAGCTGAAATTTATTTTGGAAAGGTCAAGAAAATAACATTCCAAACCACAGTAACACTTTCAGGGAATCTGTTTTACACTTCTGCATTTTTACATTAAAATATTACTTTTGATGATAAAAAACTTTTAAAATAAAGTGGTTTTGTTAGAAAACATATGGAAGATTTTAATTATTTTTTTTCCCTATTGGATTACTCATTGAAATTATTGAATTCAGAGTATTTAAGTTGAATTAAATCTAAATTTGTCCTGCCTTTCCTTTTTTTTTTTTTTTTTTTCCTCTCCTGGTGGATGCAGCAAAAGCTCTCTTCAGGTCTAATCTTTAACAACATATTCTAACACATATAGCTCATTCTTATTTGAATAGAAGATGTACTTATTTTAAAAACCTGTAGATTTCAATAATGTCTTTAATAACACACAACACTTGAAAATATTTAATTTTACTATGTACATATATAATTGGCTAATGTGATAGTTCTTGATTTGGATTCCTTGTGTGATTTCTGAAAAGGAAAAGATTGTGTGTTAGTTTTGAATTATAATGAAGTTTTTTCTCCATACACAATAATTGCATAAAGTTAATATTTTGGATGCTTTTATATGGGTAGAACATCTACAATAAAGTACTTCTTGAACTAGATATACTATATATATTGCTGTTTTGAAAATAACTGATCTTAAGTGATGTTTATTTCTAAAACAGTGCTGTTGAGTTTATTTTTGCTCTGATATACTGTAGTAGCAAAGCTTGCTCTCTGTTTTCTGGAATTCAAGCTCTGCTATTGCTTATACCCCTAACATTTTTGAACCTTACTTCAATTGAGCTTTTTTGTTTGAGGGGTCAGACTGTAAAATTACCATGCCTATGAACATCTTAATGAAGAAAATATAACTGTTAACAGAACAATTTCACTTGAGACTGATGACAAAGTTGTAGTCTAACAGTTGCTAATAATCTTCTGTTTTCATCCCAATCATTTATTATTCACAAAACCCAAACCATAAAGAAATTATTAAAGTGACTTAGTAATTTTCTAAATCTAATTCTTTCCTTCACCATTAGGTGCTATGTGGAATGCAGATAAGAGTGTCCTGTCTCTATCATATGGCGCTTCTATAACTTACCTTTCTTTTGAGAATAGGTTGCTCATCTTCTCACTCAATTCAAGAAAGGAAAATGATACACTATGTAGTGATATTGCTTTAAATTCATTTGGTGATGCTAGCCTGGTGATACATCAGTACTATGTTTTGTTCCAGCTGAGATTACAAACCTTGGGATGGTAGCACAAATCATTGGTTCTGAGCAAATGGAGATAGATATAAATGCTTTGGGGAGATTGCAAACAGCATCCTGAGTCTGAGGGGGTAGGGAAAGCTTCTGTAAAAATTACACATCTTTCCTAGAGAGCTTTCAGAAGTTCTGTATCTAAGGTCTCTGATGACATGTGAAGGTGAGCATAGAGGCTCAGAGAGAAGTAGACACTTATGAATTTGCTCATCTCAAACCATTAATATTTTTAACATCCATAATTTGCTGTTAATAATTATTAGTTTTGATTATTCTATTTTTGCTATTAGTAATTTTAATAATTAATGACTTGTGAACTTTTTCTGGAGTTTATCTTAGCCTTCATTTCAATACTGTATAAAGGAAAAAATGTTCAATAAAATATTTCTTACAGTAGTCTATTAATATTTTGCTTACAACAAGTAAGAGGTTTTTTGCCCTCTTGTTTTCAGTATTCTTCCAACTGAAAAACAGAACACACTAACAAAAATTTGAAATTTCCCTGAACAAAATTTAAAAATCTTTGTAACATCTTTCTTTATAGCATAGGTTCAGTCTAAATTTGTGGTGGTGCTAAAGCATCTTTAGCCCCTCCTCAAAAAAGGAAACCTCTAAGCTGCAATCACAAACTATTTTTTTCTAGCTCTTAGTGCTTGAGTTCTTGATCCAAGATAATAACATTTTCTTTTATCTCTTATTGCTAAAACATATAGCCTTTCTGCATTGGGTCTTCCTCTGTCTTGCTATGCCTTACTGTGAATCACTTTGATTTTGTCTCTGATTCAGAACTGTTTTGACAGCTTTCAAAGAAAGCTCATTACATTCATCTTTCTCTGTGACTCCCATGGTAAGGGGAAGAGACAGAAAAAAATGGCTAAGAGGACAATAAGGGTATATCGCAAAACCATTCTCAGGTTGCAGGGAGGAAAAAAACCCACAAAAACCATTGCTAGAAAGCATGAGGGTGGAGGATGGTTCTACCATCCATAAAGTTGGTTGGAATGACCAGTGCCATATGGCGATCTCACACAACACCCTGAATTCACTCACAAGTCTGTGGTTCCCTCACTAACACAAAGAAAGCTGTAACCCCTTTTTAAGAAACTCACACAACAGGTGCATGTGAACAGGTCTGCAGGTATCTGCTATAACTGGTGGAGTTTGTGTTATGGTGTAAGGTGATGTGTCATTTGTGAGAAGAGTGATGCAAACAATTTTCCTTAAAGATTACTTTTCTTTTGTTAGAAGGCCTAAAGGTAGAAGAATTAAGGTTTTTATTTCTTTCTTTTTTTCTTTATCTAGTTTCTACTCTGACATGGATTTTCTTTACTTTTTCTTCACTGGTATCCACACAACTTGTTTACTCCCCAGGTAGACCCTTGAAAAAAATTGGTTTTGCTTGGTAACTTCATGCCTGAGGAGGGTATATCTTTCAGCTGAAGCTGCTCATATTAATCCTCATGGCAATAAATGAACCAAAGGAGAGAAGGAAAGACAGAAAAAAAGTTAGGCAGGGTAAAACCATAGGAGTGGGTAAACTGTTTTTGAGGTATTACTGTGGGTCATTGCACTGGTGGATTTGTTTTTCCCTCCGCCGTTTCTGCTTTTTATATTTTCTGTGGGTTTCCTAATCCTTGATTGGTAGGAAGCAGGGAGGAGCTGTAGCAGGCTGACATGCTGAAGTGCTAGTTTGCTGCTTTATTGAGGGGAGCTCTGGATGGCTTTTGTCATCCACAAGCAGGAACTGAAATCTCTTTACACTGCTTTGTATATAATTTTTTTTAAAATAAGTTAGTAGACGTGACCAAGCATTCTTGATGAGAAATATCATGATATTCCATTGGTGAACTGTCCTATTTGATGACTTAGTAGTTAAGGTAGCAAACATCTGCCTGCCTGAAGGGAAGCTGGATAATTTTTTTAAAATTAAGCCTTGACTATATTGCATGTATCCCACCATTCATGGTAATGTGTTATACAAAGCCAAAAGTCATGGGGAGGGGATTCAACTGCACGTATAGAACTCTTTTAAGAAAAAAAAAACAAAACACAAAACCAAAAACAAAACCCAAAAACAAAACAAAAAAAAAGAGCATAAAAGACTGACAGATAGAAAGGTAGAGCCTTAGAGCCTTGTTTTCTCAGGTAATGTTCTATGGTGATAAGAATATGAGAATTAAGTGTATTAGTCAAAGACAGTGCAAAAAAGTGCAATAAACTGTGTTTTAGGTTGCAAAGATGCCATTAGCTTGCCCAAGGTGGTTTTCAATGGGAAACAACTATCACACTGTGTTAAAGCATTTCAGATTAGTGTTGGACCCCTTTGATTTTATTTTTAAATAATTTAAGTATTTGTTTCTGTTATCTCTGTTTCCTAACACTAAAATTATTGCAAGGAGTTTTGAGTTATTTAAGCAATTTCAATGACTTGTCCTGAATTTCTCAGAGAAATTAAAGCAGCAACCATAATAAAATAGAGATCAGTGATTTGTTTACCTCCATTTAGCTTCAACATTTGTCTCACTAATAGGGAAATTTTAGAAAATTCTCCTTGACATCTTTCTTCTTCCTAGTGCAGTTCTGGCTGATCCTTTTGGAATTTTTTGCACCAAAGGAGTCAGTGTCATTCTGAGAAAGCTGTCATCTTTGTTCAAGGCTGCTGGTGTCTGAATTTGTATTGTACATTAGCTTTCCCTTATAGGTTTTCAAGGGCCAGCTGCTGTACTTTATTTCACTTAATTTTGAAAACTATTTTATGGCTTGGAGAAACAAGGAAATATGGCTTGTCTGTTTACTTAAAAAGAATATAAATGAACATCACAGCCTGAATGTGGTTTTTAGGCAGTGGCAATGGGCCTAGAACACCATATTAATAATGGTAGAATGCTGCGCTTCTGGGGCAAACTGTGCTGGCTTTGTTCATACAATTTGTTTAGTGGCTTTTGTGGTAACATTTTATCTTCAATGCAGTGAATTTGACAGCTCAGGTGTGAGGATAACTGCTTTTTAAAATGCAGGATAAGTGGTTTTGGTTTCTTTTGTGGTTTTTATTGTTTTGGTTTTTCAGTGAAGGATTAAAATAGGGCTTGGGAAATCTGTTCTAAACTCCCCTGTCAGTCTCAGAGGTTTGTAAAATATAAGACATTCCACTTAATTCTGTGTTCATTTCCCCAGCTGTGAAACGGGAATAATGCTACCTCCTTTTCCCTAATATGTGATCTATACTGTCTAAATAATAATCTTACAGAACCTCAAGGCAGAGATCCATTCTTTTCTGCATATATATTTCTTAATGTTGAGATGTGGACAAAATCTAGACATGTATAGAAGCCTTTTTATAAGCTACTTCATTTGAGACTGCAGTCTCAAACAATGTTCTGAGACTTTACCTTTTTATTTTAAATTACAAAATTATTTTTCTTAGCCTATTGCATGCTCTGCAAATTTTACTTAATTACTTTCAGGCAAGTTGCATAAGCTTCAGTGATTTACTCAGTGCAGTATTTGTAACTCCTTTAATTATAAAGATGGACTTTTATACAAGATAAAATGACTCCCTTAAATAAAATAATAGGCTTTATTAACAATACTATAATTAAATGGGAAGGGGCTTTTTTTAGCTACTAGCAAAACTTCTAGTAACATTGTGAAAATATAGGTCTTACAGTATACTTTAGAGTAATGTAATGCATAAGTATGCATTGTATTCATATAATTCCAAAGCATGGGATATTAATCTTTCTGTTGAATACTTGTTTTGATTTTTCGTTGGAGGTACATCTTATGCTAATAACAATTAATAAAGTAAAACTTAGAGCACTTGAAAACAGATTCTTCAGTGTTAAAGAACTTAACCTACTTGAGAATTTATATTTTCTTTGTACTAAGATAATCTTCAATATCTGATAATCAGAACAAGTTATTATCTTATTGTTTTTGTCACTTTATGATCTTTATATGTCACCTGGTTCTAGCACAATTAGAAATTAAGAAATACTGCATTACTATCTATTTGTTTTCTCCAGTACAAATGTTTCAATCCTTATAATCTGCCACACAAAACTGAACAGCAATAGGTAAATATATTGTATGATACTACATTATGTCACCTTTTATTCTTCTGCTTCAGTAAGAGCAGATTTTTAAATGGCTAGACTGGTGACAAACAATAAGTCTGATGGACAATGAAATGGGAGCATGTTCCAGAATCTCAGGGCCTTCATTGTAACTTCTCTTTCTGTTTCAAGAGAGCTGCAGCTAGAGTGCTTTTGCTGATCACAAATTCAGCAGATTGGTGTGGGGAGCAAAGCGATCCCTCAAGTAAGCAGTAAGGGCTTCAAAGGTCAAACCTTGCTTTTGGAAAGTTATCAGATACTAGTGCAATACTTAAATGTTCATGTTAGATGCTTTCCTGTGAAATGCTTGATTTAGGTTTCCTGTGGTCCTTATGTGCAACTCTACCAATGGTGTGTGCAACAGACTGCTCTAGTCTCCAGGTGACAAAGCTATATTTGTGGCAACATCTGTGCTGTGGAGAAAGGTCATGTTTTTCTAGACAGAAAATAAAAGTGAAAAATACACTTTCAGAGTGTGTTTACTGATACTCTTTGAATTTTAACAAGTACACATGAGCATTGTAAAACACATAGACCCAGTGCCCACTAAATCCCAAATTCTATTCTGTGCAAGGGAAGAGGTTCAAGAGGAAGGGTAGGGGCTGCCCCTGCTCAACATGCTCTGCTTGCCAGAGTCCCCACAGAAGGTGGCAAAGGTGGGTTTTATCTAAATATTCCTCCCAGGCCACCTAACCCAGGACCCCACAGCACTGTGTGAGAGCTGGCCAGAGCCCAAGGCAGCTGCACCTGGGTGGGGAGCAAAGTCACAGAGCTGGTCACTGCTCTCAGTCCTGAGAACTTGTCCTCCCTTACCATGTCCTTCCTACTGCATTAAGGCACTTTTTTCCCATTGCTTCTTTATTGTCACCTGCCTGAGAGCCACAGCTTCTTGTTTTCTGACAGCTCGCTCACCAGACCTGAGCCCAGCCTGGCTTAACTGGTGGAAAATCAGCCTTTCACACACCCATACTCTTTGTGAGTCCTGCTGTTCCTCTGGTGCACAGAATAAATGAGATAGTCAATCGAGGAGTAGTTTCAAGACAGTTAAGGGCAGTTAATTTTTCTTCATGTTTAAGTGTCAAATGAGATGGCATAATCAGAAGTATCTTGCTACTATACCTTGTTTTTTCATACTTATCACTTTTTTTATTTTGTCATTAGCAATTATGGTCAGAGCATGCGTTGTAAAATGTGACATGGTGTGTGTCTTGGTTTCAGCTGAGACAGAGTTAACTTTCTTCGTAGTAGCTAGCATAAGGCTGTTTTGGGTTTGTGCTGATAAGACTGATAACATACTGATGATTATAATTTTTGCCAGTACAGCTAAGGACATTTCCAGCTTCCCTTCCAGTATGCAGTTGCACAAGAAGTTTTGGCTTAGGATTCAACCCTAGGTTTAGGACTGGAACCCAAGTTGGACAGTGGTATAATCCATATCATGTACATCATGCCCAGTATGGAGATGAGAATCTGTCAGGAAGTGTACTCTCTTGGTCAGCTCTCACTCTCTGAGACACTCGGGCTCTTCTCTTTTCCAAGATTGCGGTTTCAGGACACTTTCTGCTCCAGGATCATTAGCTGGGAACAGGATGAGCCTTGGTCATTGGATGGTGAGCAGTTGCACTGAGTATCACTCCTTTGTATATTTGTATATTATTATTATTATTACTATCATTATTATTATCAATTTTGCTGTAGTTCAGTTATTAAACTTTTCTTGTCTCAACCCATGAGTCTCTTTTTGCTTTACCCCTTTAATTTTCCCCCATCCCTGGGAGGGAGGAGGGTGACTGTGTGGCTACATGGTGTTCGAAGCTAGCCAAGTGGGTTAAAACCACAACAGAGTGATATCAGGTCTTCATTTTAAAGCATGAACTTTTAAGTGATTTACAATGATGCCATGCTGACAATACTAATATTGAAATGGGCTTTGTTCTTTTTAATTGTATTCTTAACTTTCTAAGGATAGAATTTGAGACAGAGATGAGTAGACACCGTTTTTTTCTTATCTCTTTGAAAACCAAAGACATTGTCTTTTTTGCTGTAATTTTGTAATACTTCTTCCTCCTTCATTTGCTACTGAAACCTATTGCTTTCAAAATAGGAAACTATCAAACTTTCTATAAGAGTGAACTGGTGCTATTCCCAGTTTCTAACTTAGGAAAAAGAGCAATGAGATCAAAAGCCTAGTATGTCTTAGCACTTGATTTTTCTCCTCTGTCCTGACTGTGCAACTGAACTATGTTTAATCAACTTTAATGAGCTGTCCCACATCTTCTGATGTTTAATATCATCTACAGGCCCATGAAAAGTCTTAAAATCATGGGACCATATGAATTTATTTTCTTTGTAAGCTGCCTAGACATTTTAACCCAGCTGTATGTCTTGCATTATCAACTCATCACAAGAAGTCTCTAATGGTTTTAACTAGGAATCTAGATCTACCTGAAGCTTTTGTTAAAAGGGTTTGGTTATTTTTTAATGACATCTGATTTGCTAGCTAAAATGTCAAGCGCATAATTGCCATTTCAGAGTTTCATAAATCTGAATCAATTAGTAAAAAGAACCCCTTGACCTCATATCCATGAGCCTTCATGATCATTCAGTCTAAGTGCTAAGGAGCTATTGGCATATGATATTCAAGCTGAATGATCCTTTTGTTCAGTCCCGTTTTCTCGGATCAAGGCTAAATGCAGCTCCCTTTGAATTTAAAACCTTGCTAAATTATTTAGTACTACATACCACAGACTGATTAAATTTTGCACAGAGCAGTGAGATTGTTTCCCAGGTAGGTCATCACTCAGTTCGGTTTACCACTTAAAATTTCTTTCATTCTCAGTCAAAATACATCAAGGGCCATCCATCATTATCACTTTGTCCTTTAATTTTTCTGTCAGCCTTTGTCAAGCTTGAAACAAAAGCCTTTACATTTTTATCAATTACAGCTATTGTTGTCTGAGTTGTGCTCAGTCATTGTAGAATATCGGTAGTGTTTTTACCAAACAAGTCAAATATTTTCAGTAGGTCAGATCTATCTTTCACATAAGCCTGCTAACCCAAACAGAACCATTTCTCATTTCTTTGGAAATGGGGAGTAAAAATGCTTAGGGCCAAATCTTCAGTGAGAGTAAATTGTCCAGGCACCCTGCACTTAAATGGAGGAATGTCTTCTGCCTTAGTAAGAAGAATGCAGTGTCAATTCAAGGAAGAATGTGAAGCAAATAGGAAATTTTGATCAGGCAGGGCTTGACAGTGTTTTGAGCTGATCTTGTACGACACTATTCTGCCACTCCTGAACAGAGTACACCTGTGCCTCTGCTAAAGAACAGCTTCCAGACCAAGCCAAGCATTGCATGCTCCTTCTTTTTCCACTGTCTGCTTGCAATCAGCGGTCAGATTACCTGCTGTCTGCCTTCACCTTGCCAGCACTTGTGTAGCTTGATGGCATGCTAACAGACAGTAGTGGCCATAAAGAATGCCTTTCTAAAACCTTCCCCATACTTTTCTCTACATCCATTGAACTGTGACATTACGTCAGGTCCTCTCTGAAAAGAGAGTTCTTGGCTTAGCATTTGCAGCTAGGTTCAAACCCCACTGTGCTGCTAGGGAGAGGTTAGGAGCCTATCTCTTTCACAGAATATGCAGTTTATGTCTTACGTGCATAACTGGTGGGAACATATGTGAAAAAGTGTTGAGACTGGAGTCAGTAACTCCCCTTGGCATGAAGTCTAACCCCTTTTCTATTTCCAACAGCTTTTATGGAAACAATTAGTTCTTTGTGAATTGTTTGTATTTCATAGGTAGCAAGGTGATTAAATGAATACCAACTTAAGTATATTATTGAATTTTTGATCGAATATCTGTCTGTTAACAAACATTCATTTTAGGAGTGATGTCTCAGAATTAATGGTGACAATTATTGCTTGACTTCTAGATCTCTGAGCATGGCTTTTCTATCTTCTTTGGATCCCCATCTGCAAAATATAGCTATTTCCTGCTTCACAGGAGGCTAAGAATTATTACCTTAGTACTATTGAAATAGCAGTCTGGTGCATTGATTTGGGTATGGCTACTTGAATTAAAAAGTCCCACTCTACAAGGTCTCTTGGTCATAATGATCCTCAGTATTTAGTGCTGAGAGTCATAAACAACAATTTGTTTTCAGCTGAATGTTGTGTACAACTGGATTCAGAAATTGCTAGGCCAGAAAATGGAATTAAGTTTCAGTCCAATACAGGTTTCTTGGGCAGAAATCTGCAAATCCATTATGTTAAGATCCTTCTTGAAAGAGAGCTCAAGGGGACAAATCTACGTAGCCCCTTTGATAGCATGTTTCTGAGCAGCTGCCAACAGGGAGCTCTGGATAGCATAACGTGTGCCTCACCTGTAGTATAAGAGGTGTGCCTTGCAGTAAAAACAATGGCCAAAAAGTCCTACAGGACTAGAAACAGATCAAACTGTAATTCCCTTTTCTGGCATGAAAATTAAACAGCACACCCTCTTTGAAACACAGTGATTCATACGCCTTAAACAGAAGCCTGTGCTGTTGAGTGTCAGTTTATACTTGTAGTCTGTCTGATGTTGGGAACTACTAAACCCGTTTACCTCCTACACCTACAATACATGGTGAGAGAATGAGGGACAGTGCACATTCTGCATTCTTTTATGCAAAAGCATTTTCAAGGCAAAGACAAAGTTTTCATGAGAATCCCTAAATCCTCGTGAAAGAACTGATAAGGAGCCTTTCTGTAACAGAGACTGGAGGCTCCTGAACATGTAAGTCTTTTGAATGTGGAGCTCGGGTACTTTTCATAATCCTAATCTAAACCTGGATTTGGGATGTCCAAAATGAGATTTAAGGACGGGATATAGTCCAAGACTTCCAACATGTGTTGTCTGGGGAGGCTTGAGCTATTATGTTACTTTACACATATATTCCTGTTGCACACTCTTATGTCATTAAGGAATTGCTTCCACTGGGCAGAGCCTCAAACCTAAGCAGGTATGAACCAGGCATTTCCAGAGTCTAGAACAGGCTTAGATTTCAGGCTGCTGGTTCCTGGTTGCTATACTGTAGTGTAGTCTTTGAGAGCAAGTAATTGTAATGCTGTGAGCAAAGCAGACCAACTGCAGCTATTTGCATGGTAAATTTCACCTTACTCTCCTAAGAAAGAAACAAAGCCAGAGCTATTGCTTGCATTTAAGTTTCTTTTGAGTACATATGTTTCTGTTTGAGGCTTCTGACAAGCTGCCATTTTGATGTTTGGCATCAGAGTTTCTGGCTTTGATCAGGAAACTAATTTCCACACAAGTTTTCATTATTCTTGATCTCATCAGAAAAGATGAATCTATCACATCTGTATTAAAACACTGATATATCATCGTTCTTGTTAACTAGTCTGTTTCCTAGGTAGCCTTTCTTTTAAAGTGAGAAATCTTGTTGGAAATACTTCAATCATAAGAGAAACCAGAAAGCAATGGTCTTCTAAATTCACCAGTGACCCATTTAAGCTATTATGGGATAAAATGGGTAGACAGTGTGTTCACAGAATGGAAAGCACCGTTGTAAAACCATAACTGTATTTTCCAGTTTCAGTCAACTTGCTATTGCATGGTCTTAAGTAAATGACATATTTAAGAAAGATAACTAATCATAGAATCATAGAA
>VZTO01018906.1:0-10939 GCA_013400615.1 Syrrhaptes paradoxus
GCCAGCCCTAACTACAACACTCATTTCATCTTGGATGAAAATAATTTAATTTAACTACTTGGATTTTCTGTGTAGTATGGGTGATCATTAAACCATTTAATTAAGTGGTATGGAACCAGTAAAATTGATCCCAATAAAAAATAGTTTTCCCACCATTTTCTGATATGTGCTGTTTATCCATAGGCTTTTTTTCCAGTTTGTAAAATTATTTGTATTCTGAAGTGCATATGATTAGACGTGGTTCTTTAGAATTCCCTCTAGAGATTCAGTCTGTACACAAGACCACTAGCAGGATGTCACTGCCTTCTGGGAAAACAGAAACAGTAGACTTCCTGGTATTTTCTTGATCAATCCTCCCTTCAACATTGATAGCAATTTAGATCAAGTAAGAATCATAGTATTTGATATTTGACCCAGTGTGTCTTGCTAGTTTCTTTTTTTTTTTTTTTTTTTTTTAATGGAAACACAGAGTGAGACAGGAAGCTGGGGTTTTGCACCTCCTGCATATACTACACTTCTGTATGGGGATAGGATTTTCAGGGAATATTGATGGGTGCCTTATACTGTCCAAGAGAGATACTCTGTTGGCCAGCCTTGAGGAAAAGATAAGTATTCAAATAGTGGGGTAAAGCTAGAAATAGGGATGATCTAGTAGAGATCATTGTGGAAGCTCAGGCAGTTGTTTTCTAAACCAACACCCTTTTCAGTTTGGACACAAGCAGTAATGGATATCTTCTAAGTTTACTGTGAGCATGTAAGCTGTGTGGGCTAAAGTACAGCTCACAAGGTTTGTTGAAGCCAAAATCAGCAGATGCTCCCAAAAATACTAAATGAAATATTGGGTTTGAGTCCCACTGGATTTACAAAGTTAAAAAGGTTTTTTTGTATTGCTTTTTTTTCTTAGAAGCTAATGAGCTCTTCAAAGACAAAAATTTGTTTATTCCCATTGGCAACCAGTAACCCCAATGAAATAGATACGTGTTTTCCATTGGGGTTTATACCATTTGCTCTAGCATTTATATTACTGGCTTGTACAAAGGAAAGAAATAGTAGCTTGAGCTCATAATATGTTGGGCAAAATATCAAAAAGATTAGGCCACATGGTAAAGCAAAGTCTGATGGAAAACATACATTTGCTGCAGAGAAATAGTTATGCCAGAATCTAAGAAATTCTACTACAAAACAGTGTCTGCCTTATATCGTGGTCTTTTACACCCTATCCCTCTGTAAGATTTTCTTAGCAGGAAACTGGGCCTTAGCAAAAGGGATTTGAATAGCAGATTACTACAAAAAGGATTAAGAGGGTTAGTGTGGGAACAGAGAAGAGGAAAGATGGAAACAGAGAAAATCTACATAAATTTTTATTGGCAAAAATATTTGTATTTTCTGTTCCATAAAGTGACAGTTGCCACTGATACTACCCAAATTACATATGTTGAAGGAGACCATCAAATGTACTTTACCATGTTTATTATATTTATTAATATGACCTCATCTGAGACTGAGTCTAATAGTAATTATGCTTTGCAGCTGCTAGTCCACTGATGGCCTCCTTCACTTCCATAGGGAATAAGGAAAATGCTCCCACTACATCACATCCTTGAAAAACAGGCTACATGTTAGGCAAACTGTTCCTTCACACATTGTAAGGCTGCTGACTTCCTCTTCCCTGCTCAGCAAATAGTCATAACCCAAAACTGTCTACAAGACTGAGCAGCCCAACATCTGCCTCTTTCATGTTCTTTTTTCACAGTTGTCAGCCTAGGGAGCGTGCTGCAAAAGGGTGCTGAGCTCATGGCGAGCATGGCTGTGCAGGACACAGCCTTTACTTTCAATGTTTGCTAAGCCAGCTTCAGCACCTGTGCACTGCAGAGCTCACCCTTATAAGCATTGCTTCGCCCCAGACACCATCCTCCTCTTAAATACATATTGGCGCACTGGGTAATATCCTGTTCCAGTGTTTCACCACCCTAAGCATAAAATATTTCTTCCTTATATATATAGAGAGAGTATACGTACTATATATGTCTATGGCATCTTTTTCTGTACAGGAAAGATTTCAGATGCTGTACCATGTTGATTATTCTGTGTGTCCTTTTTTATTTCTTTGTACTTCTGCAATTCCTCATTTTCTCTGGCATCAGTTTTAAATATTACAGACTCACTGCATCCAGTTTCCTGTTAAATATGACAGCTGTACTTGGTCTATGCCAAAGTATAATTTGATAGTGCAAAGTATGAATGACTACGCGTGATTTTTCTAAAGGTACTTTGTTACTCTGAGGTACTTTTCATGTTGGATTGGGATGAGTGATTTTATACCTAAAACTTCAGTATCTGAAGTCATCCTCTCTGATCTGTGCATTATACGTTGCGGCTCTGTTAGATTTCCCACATCTTGAAAAACAGAGTGCAAAATCATCTCTGTTTTCTAGCAAATTTACCTTTGGAAAATTAGATTTATGGGCTTTTGGGGTAGCTCTCAGGACTGTAGGTTTACTGTAGATGTAGACTGTAGATTTGCTTTGGTTATGGCTCCCACCTACCCCCAGTCAATGCACTAGTTTTTGCCTGCTTAGCTTTGGGACTCATCAGTTTTTGCTCAGGCTGCAGAATCAGATTATTTTGTTTTATTTTCTCTTCATTTATGGCATATAGTGGAAACTATGACAGTTTTTTTCTGAATATTTTGGCAAATATTATTTATGGATGTTCTAGAAATCTCTCTCTGTTCCTGTTTTTGGCCAGACTTGGCATTACAAAGGTCTGGGCCACACCAAAATTACAGTCTATAACTGAATTGCAGGTGCAAAATCAGATTCTCCCATAATTTTACTTGTTTTTTGTATGCTTATACACATCTTCCTTTCCTACAGAAGGCATTGTTAGCACATAATATAAATACCTACCTACATCTTCCTGTTGCACCAGAGAACTACTAAACACAATGAATGTTCTGGTACAAGACAATTTAAAAAAAAAACGCTCTGAAAACCTTGGTTTGTATTTGTACCCACGTATTTTGAAGTACAGAATGAGGTACTCCTCAGCAATCTGATTTTGCAGAACTGCATCCTCTAGTATCTCGGTTCCAGTGGCCTTGCATCTACCTATGAGAAGCTTCCACAGCAAGTAATAGTAGCCTCCAAAGTAGAGTTTTTAAAAATTTATAGCTATGTCTCTACATGTAGGGTATATTTTCTAAGAATCTATGTCCATTATTTGCAAATTGGTCTTAATTTAAAACCGGTAATTTTAGCATTTATGGTAATTTTGGGGGGATCTCAATTATTTCAAAAGAGAGAGAAATATAAGATAAACTTTTTTGCTACCTCACTTCCCCCAAATTTCAAAATCATGTTCACCAATAGTTAAAAAGCAATGGAATTTTGTAGCCAATCATTGAAAAAAATAGGATTTAATTAGATTAATTCTCAGTCACTTAAGCAGCAGATATTGTGACTTCTCTATGGAAACAAGGCTGTAACTTATCTTGTTCTTAGATGTTGTTCTGGCTATACTTGTAGAAAATATTCATTTTAGAGATACACAGCTAAGCTGGCTGGGCAACATAAGCTCCTTGTTGTAATTATGACAGTGTTTGCATGGGCTTTAGCTAGCAAATAATCTTGTTCTTTTGCTCTTTGAACCGATACAAGCCATGCCACGTTAGCATGGCATCATTCCTAAAATAATATACAGTGCTTCACAGCAGGGCTTGTTGGCTTGGGCTCTGTGATATTCTAATGGCAGTTAAATGGCTCTTGTTGGCTCAGGCTCTGGGAAGTACTTGCTCATGTCTGTTGTAGTGTACCATTTAGTAATAGCTCATGAAGTAAACATGTTAATTGATGTAACTGACTACATGGGTGGTCTTTTTTTAATTTTATTTTTGGGATGAGAAATAGAGTGGAATGACAGGTAGCAGAGTACTTCACCTGTTCTTCAGTCTGTATTCTAAATAGCTAGGACTTTTAGTAATTTTTAAAGATAATTGCAGATCCTGACTTTTGTTCATATTTGAACTAGTATTTATGTCTTTTATTGGTGTCTGCACAATAATTCATGTCTGTTCCCAAATCTTCTCTCTAACTGCTGTGTAAATCTTTGCAAATGCACTTGTTGTCCCTGGAGCATCCCTCACTGTTGCTGCTGCTCAGATTGGCTTCCTCAGGGGTCCAAGCTCTGCACTGAAGAAACACTCATGCAATTGATAATTTTGTGGTAGGTGGAAAGCCAGCAGATATAGAGCTCAGCAGTTGCTCAAGCAATAGTCAATAAACTTTATTAAGCTAACGGTTCTTGAGTCTTCCCCTGACTTGTGCCATCATCACATTCACAAGTCTCTTTCAAGCTGTTTTTTAGGTATATCAGAAAATCTTATAGTTTCTGTTCATTAATTTTCCAATTTATCTCTTTTCTCTGTCTTCAGTATTAAAAAATTATCTTTGTTTCCATGTTTGGATATATCTCTTCACATTCCATGGCTTTATCTAGAAATCATGGTAGTTTTATACCAAAAGAGAGAGAAAAAAAATAGTAAGTCTCTAAATTTGCTTGTTTTATGGAAAAGACTAGCATGTTTCCACAATGGTAGTTCTAACATTATGAAGTGGTAATTACAGATTAAATTCACATGCATTCGTCGAACCTTATTTGAATCCTTACTAAATCTGAGAGAAGATGTGCTTAAATGGTGCAAAAAGTGACCACCCAAGTTTCTGCACTGGCATTTAATTTAAATGCATACAGTGCAACCTCCAGAGAAATTACACAATTCTGATTTCTAATAATTTTTGCCTTTTGTGGAGATACTTTGTGTCCAATTTTCTGCCTTCTAGTCAGGTGATCTTGAATTACAAAAAAAATGGTGAACAGCCAGCTACTCTCAGTGTGCCATATTGTCATTTGAACATGAGAAGTTGTGGTGACCTTGCCATTATATGAAAGGAATGCACAAAGTTATTTAAGCTGTCAGCCTAGCTGTGGTGGAAGAGTGTCCACCAGATACTCAGGATTCATATTCAAATTATTAAATAAGTTTCCAGGAGTCTATTCCTTCATACCTCTATCACTGTCATCTGTCATTTGCTAAGTCTCTGAAATATTCCAGATTTGACCTTGTCCCTGTTTTCTGTTTCTGTTTCTCTCTATTACTTTTCTACTGGCAGTTTTCATATACCACATGATGTTTTGTACCTCATTGAAAAGTCCGGGTGTTTCATAAGTACAGTTTCCTGGATTGTACTGTCCTTATTACTTTAAATTAGACCTTACAGAGCAGCTCTTCAAGGTATAATCATACAGTAATTCATAACCCAAGATTAAAAAAAAATCTCTTCAATTAGTCTGGTGAAAGGAAGGATTCTCCTGTAAAACTGTGTATAACCAGGGCAGTAAAACTGTGGAAAGTACCTGCAGTAGTGCAATTCCTTCCTACTTCAGTTTTCAAGTCAACATTTTACAAAATGAAAGAAAACAGAGCTCACACATTATAGATTAGCCTCGTTGTGGCACATGTTTCATCAAACAAAATATCTATATTGAATTTTTGTACTTTTTTTACATAGTATTCAAAATACAGCCAGTAGAAACAATGAAATAAAATCCTTCAAAGGATGATTCAAAGAAGGGATATCCCTTTGCATTTAATAAAAAGGAAGTTTCCCAGTGTAAGTTTGCCTAGAAGTGTATGCTGGGATAAATTTAAGGCTTGCCATCAGTATGAGGTGTTTTTGACAGTTGTAAGTCTGTTCTTTCAGGCTGTAATAAAATGGCTAATTCTCACAGGCTTACAAAGCTTTGTTGCTTTTATGAACAGAGAAGTGGCCATTCGGTCAGTTTGAAGGGGAATTAGTCAAAAACCCCTCTGTATTAGAAGAATGTGCTCACTTTTCCATTTTGGGGATTAAAAAGAACAAATGTTATGGACCATTTTAGGGAGACTCACGTAAACAAAAGCTATACTGAAATAGTGTATATCAGCTTAAGTCATAGAGTATGAAATGAAAGAAACTAGTGAATGACACAGGATTATCTTATTTTATTCTGCAGTCTCGTATTGGCAAATTCTGAAATACAGTTCTGTATGAAGCAATAACATACCAGGATTTGCACAAAATCAAGCAATCTATGCTAAAATAAGTAATGTGAGATTTAAAATTACTTGGTCACAGAGGCACTGCAAAGATGGGGAATCTTATTTAGCTTGTATGAGACTTTAGTAGTCAGCTCAAAATATGGAGTAGACACAGAGAAGATACCAAGATGGAAGAGCAAATTTAGGTGTAGTTGGACAACAAGTTAAAAGAGTGAATTTGAATAATTTATGAAACATTTTAAAAAATACCATTTTGAGGGTGATTAGAAGGACAGTCTAAGTAGAAAGCTAGGGAAATTGTCTGGAATATGAAGCTGATACAGTGATATTTACTGGATAGATGGAACTGTCACTTCAATCTCCCTGAAGCCGAGTTAATAAGGATTTATAAAGACCATAAAGAGGCAATAACAATAGTCCAGATAAGAAATGACTAATGCATGACTGAAGATTTCAGCAGATGAAAGGTCGTTATAAGACCAAATGCAGGCAATGTTCCATAGATGGAAAATTTATAGGAAAAAAAAAAAAGTTTCTTGAAAGACCGAGATTATTCATAGAGCTTTCTTTTCTCGAAATATGAAAACAAAGAAGAATGAAGATAGTAATGTGTTTTAGGACTATGCTGTTTAGGCTCGGCAGCTTAAAAGAAAGTCATTATGGAATGTTCAAGCTTCTTGTATTACAGAGCTACTTTTCTGTGCTTTTACACTCTACCTCATATGAAATGCTCATTAAGCTGTCCCTAAAGAATATGACTGTGTCTGATTGTCCATGAACATCAACTACAAAGTGAGAAAACAATTGCTTCAGCACAGCTACTATTCTCTTAATGATAAGGTTTTGTTTAAAGGAGAGAATATTCAACATTCATTCTCAAACTGTGATAGGCAAATTGTTATAGTTTGCAGAAACTCTGACTCTCCAACCTCAAAACCGTTATTCAGAAATGTAGGGTTTGACTGAGGTACCAGCTAAATAACATTTAGTTTTAGATTTTCTTTACAAAATTCAGGAAAATATTCTGCCAGCCTCATACATAGCTGTGTAACAGAGTATTGAAGAATAAATAACATTATTTAGGCCAAATTCCATTTACAGAACTACACTGGACTTCTCTGAAATTCTACAAAAATGACAAGAATTGTTTTAAAATGTTGAAATGATATACTTTTTCAGTTCTGATGACTAAATACATTTTAGGCATGGCCAGTTAACCCATACAGCAATAACAAAAAACTTCGAACCAAAAAAAAAATCAAAATTGTGTAATCTTCACATTTTGCAATAACAAGGTAAAGATGAATAGCCACCAACTGACTGACTACAAGGTTAATCCCCTTTTTCATAAAATGATTTGACTCTAGAGGGAAAAGTATCCAATTGCAGAGAGGTAACATTAGAAAAGATGAAGAAAACATATAATGAAATCTAAATTCAGAAAGTGAACAAACAAGCAAAACCAAGTGATTTAGAAAAGAAAAACCACATAATCTAAATAGTTGAAATAAGTAGTTGTAGACAGATGTACAAACTTTCAATTTAATGTACGTCAATATACTTGCCGGTCAGTTAATATGTTTTTTTTTTTAAAAGATATAGTACTAGCAAGTACTCAAAAAATGCATACATCAATTAATTAATCAGAATAACCTTTGATACAGGTGAGAGCTTTTCTTGAACGAACTGAAATTTTAAGCATGTTAGTCAAAAGACAAACAGAAAATATATGCTAGCACATATATGCTTGTGTAAGGTCATATACAACAGTATGCATGAGCAAGTCCTTGTACTGTAAGTCCTTTGGGGCAGAGAACTTCTTTCCCTGTGCATGTTGACAACATCTAACTGATAACACCATCAATGATAAAATACATGGAGAGGATAGATTGTAGCTTCCCCATGCAGTTTTCAATATTTTGCTCTTTAATCTACCGCAGGACATTTCATTATCATGATCATTGTCACAGGGTAATGAAATTTCTGGACTACTGCACCTTTCAAAAAATGAAAATGCAGATTCACAGGTGCAGTTCTGCTGGCAGGAGCCTGTGCAAGCCATGCTGCCTTGGCTGTGAGTGAGCTGCCATGGTGGGGAAGCTGGACAAAATTTCTTGAATGTGGCCCTTAAAAGAAGACCCTTGAGTAGTCAGAGTTGTGGATAGGAATGTATCAACTCTTAAGTCTTCAATTTTATTTTCAGTTTACTATTTCTTTTCTTTTTATTTAATTAAATAATTACATGGTGAAAAAGAAACAAAATCTAAAAATGTAAGTTGCTGGTAACTTGTAACTACTGCTACTATAATTCCATCCAGCCATTTTTGGCATCACCTTTGAAACAGCAATAGGAAACCAGGATTGCAGTTCTTGTGTAAACCACCATGTGGACTCTGACAATGTGTGGTTTATTTTAACTCGGTTATTTTGATTGGCAGTATTATTCAACCATTGTGTTCAATGGGATAAAACTTGCCTTTGACACTAAATTCTAATCACACAGAGTACTATTTATTTCATATTTTAAAAAATAACAAGAGGAAAAATCCAAAAGGTATCATATGACATGAAACCCTTTGTTTGCTGTCACATTATCATCTTGCCCTTCTGCCAGCTGAATTGACTGACATTGTTCAGAGAAGGTTATATCCGAGAGGCTTCAGTTCAAGGCATGATATCCTACCATACTGCAGTGAAAGGCAGAGTGACTGCACTATCTAGTAGCTTTTGTGTAATGATTATGCCAATGGCAGGAACAAATCAGATGCAAACATCCTTATCATTGTATGTAAGCCAGGCAGACATCATAACAAAGATTCCCTCACCCTCTGCCTCAATGTTCAGCTCCAAAATAACTCTTACTGTGCTGCAAGAAAAGGCTACAGCAAGAGGTGTTTTCAGCATCCTCAGTGGTCCCCAGCCAGTAGTCAGTACCTCTGACTTGGGCTGCAATTTGAAGAAGCTGCTCCCTAACTGATACTAGTAAGACTTCACCTCCTAGTAAATTCAGTGAAGCTATTAAGCACTCAGCTCCTTGCAGAATATAGCCCTGCATCTGTTTAAAACAACATGGTTTCAATCAAAACACTTGATGACAAGTGTCCAAAGGATTTTTACTTCAACAGGCTGACTGACGACCTGAAGCAGAAGCTGCCAGTACAAAATGTACTACATTTTAGTCCATGAATAAACATTAGAAGGAACTGCAAATTAAAAAAATAAGTTCTGGTGAAGCTCCCTCTCCCCTTTCCTCTCCTTTCTGCCATCCTTTCAGTGTCACTGTCATCAGTCTACTGTTTTTTATTCTGGTGTTTTATAAGCCATGTGATAACCACGATAGCAAGTTTGAGCTCTACCCAGTCCTTCTTGGCTCATGATCATAGAAAACCTCCATGAAGCAGGGAAAAAATTACTTCCAAAGATTTGCATTATCACTTTATGGACACTCTGAGGAAAACCACAAGCCAGGATCCACAGGCCCCTGAAAGGCATTGCAAAGTGAAAATTTGGGTGATTCTCTTCAGCATTATTTTAAATAAAGCATTCATTTCCTCTGATGTGATGCCTGAGCTGTAGTTTTGTTTATATAGGATTCTTTGAAGTGCTCCCTGCTACTCTCTCTATTTTTTAAATCTTAGTTCAGTTTCAGCTTTGTTCATTAAAAAAACATCAGTGAACTATTGTGTTTGAATTCTGACTTAAACAGGCCACTTGGGGGTGTGCTGTAAAGCCAACAGAGCAGGCAACATGGAAAAGGCAGACATAATCTCATTCACAGCCTAAATTTGCAGAAGGCCACCTGGAATATAAATGTGTCTGGATAGGACCAGCATTTTTGTGATTAATTGTCAGCTGTTGTCTGTAGGAGATAGAACTACACTGTGAAACCAGGAGAAACTGTTCCTCAGGCCCTCCACTGCTCACTGTCAGATGTATGGAAGTGGAAACAAGCACAGTGAAACTCACAGGCAGAAATACATCTTTTCATAGGAAGAAAAGAGTACAATATTGATACACTATTTATTTGTTCCCTCATCGTGGCTCTTCTCCATTAAAAGTTCCTGCAAGGTTAATTGCCCGTGTTTTACGATAGATTTTTTTTTAGAAAGCATACCTTGCCTAACCATAACTTCAATTAGGAATCACAAGCTGTGCTATTTAAGCATGTAAATGGGCTACATGTCTGCTGAACTACAACTTATGGAGTGTTGTCAGCAAAACCAATAACTTGCTTAAACTGTCAATTCAAAAATAGCCTAATATTAACAGATAATAACTGGCAATATTAAAGCAGCAACAAAACTTTGATATGTTGTTTTGATGAATTGAATAAAAACTGAAATAGCAAAAGCACTTAATATTTAACAGATCTATGGTGCATTTACTTTTACTGCACGTATCCCTTCCCCTCATCAGTCTTCCTGACCTTCTTGATAGAGGTCAAGGGCTGGTTTTTTTTAAGTCACACTGGATGTTAAAGAGGTTTTAGAAACATCTTTAGCGTGATAAACTTTAGAAAAACATTTAAAGGCCAGCAATTGCAGATTCTGAAGCTCTGAAATCTACTTTAGTTTCAACTTTATGAATGTTACCTAATTAGAACCAACATTAATTTGCAAATTCTTTACCTCAGTCTTCACTGGCAAGAGCTCGAGCCACACTGCCCCAGCTGCAGAAGGCAAAGGCAGTGACTGGGAGAAGGAAGAACTGCCAGCTGTAGGAGAAGATCAGGTTCAAGACCATCTAAAGAACCTGAAGGTGCACAAGTCCATGGGACCTGATGAGATACATCCATGGGTCCTGAAGGAACTGGCAGATGAAGTTGCCAAACCACTATCC